>JAQFZT010002509.1:0-11393 GCA_034696325.1 Camisiidae sp. | reverse complement strand
TATAAATAGTTTGGAAATAAATGATTAAAATTACGTGATTCGATGAAACGAGAAGTCCTATTCCAACGGGAATGAACGCAATTCCAAGCAGAAAGAAAGCTGGAAGTACTGTATCCGCTGTTAAAATAGGCTGCCAGGCCGGCAACTTTTGCTGTCTCCACAATGCATCTGAAGGATAAACACAAACCATAGTTTATCTTCAATTTTATGCAATCAGAATAAATTGAAGACAATTTGGAGAAATTCCTTTTATTGGATCAAATCGTTCGAGTGCTCAATCATTATAATTGATCGCTAAATCATCTCTTACCTGAAGGCCTATTCGGGTGATCAGTTTCTTTTGATGGTGTTTTATCTTGATTTAAATCAATTGAACTTGTTTTAGACTTTGGGTCAATGATTTCGACAGATGCCTCTTGAAGTTCATCACTTTTGGAACTACTGGCGATATAACTAACTTCAGTCATTTGTAAATCAATTGGTCATAAATTTTGATCATAATATACAATTGACATACATATTGACAATAGAATATTGTTTAAGAAGAGGGCAGATAATTAACTAAAGATAATGAAAGCCTAGCAATCATATCAAACACTACGGCAACCACTAATTCGCGCCACTTATGATTTGAATGTAAATCAATTAGTAATAAATAAAATAACAGCTCGAATAAGATTCAATTCCATTACATACGAAATGAATTCAGCGAAGACGATATCAAACGGATCTTAATGAATGAAATGTGTTTTTTTCAAAATACTTATTTATTGGTACACACATTAAACACTTTTAATTTACATCTTATAAAAAACTAAAAATTTGTTTATATTTACAAAAGTATGCATTTTTGATAATAATTAAGTGAATGAGAAATATATAAATAGTTTTTTCATCAAATTTGGATTTTTTAATGACTAGTTTCATAACTTTTTAATTAATCATTCTTTTCAGTAACACTCGGGAAGTGTATAACACATAACTGTTTCCCATAATCGCAAACAACTGCTCGACTCTGTGATGACAATTTCAGCATTTAATGTAATTTTGTTTATCGCAAGCCGTGTCTAATGAGATGATTCTTAAAGCAGTGGCTTCGCTGATGTCCCATAAAACTAAATGGTCTTCTCTGGCAGTAACTAAGATATTAGGTGTGAGTAAAAGCATTTCTCTACAAATGCTGTGATGCTATTAAGGGAATAAAATAGTTTCAATAAAATAAATCTTTTTAATAGTTTTGAAGTTGACTCACATGTGGTATGGTTTGAACCAAATGACCTAAAAATGAATTTGAAAAGACTTTGAGTATAGTTTTAAGAAAAATGAAAGTTAAATTCAAAAGATTACCAGAATATTTATCCCACACACATATCCTATTATCTGTACCCGAACTGATGAAATAGAGTGGAGTTGCTATTAATGAAGAGACAGACGCGTCTTGATGTGCCTCAAGACTGAACACACAGGTGCCGGTCAGCACATCCCAAACGCAGAGCTGTCCCACTTGACAACCGCTTATTGCAGACGACGGACAATACTGTGAGAGAAGTGAATAAAATAAAAGACTTATTGAATATGAATTGTAATTACTTGATCGATATGAATGTTAGTGATTCCACCGCAATGTCCGTGAAGAGTATAAACGCAATTCGCAGTATCGCTTCGATATACTTTCAACAAGTGGTCTAAACCACCAGTTATTATATTGGATGACTCGATTTGCAATGATGTGATGGGCTGTAAATGAGCCCGAACTGAATGCATCAAATTGTAACGAATCACTTGATCTCTGGCAGGATGTGGTGTTGATTGAGATGAAGACGAAACGCTAACACTGAACCCATTGATCGTTTCCAAATGAAATATCTCTAGAGTTCCATTAAGTCGTGCCACAATCAGCTTCGTGTTTGTGGCTCTCAATTGTGTGACACCACTCTTGTTGTCGTCGTAATAATAGCAAAGATTACCATTCAATGCATCCCATACTTCGATTCGACCGCTACCACAGCCGACAATAACTAGTTTACCGAATATTTCGCAGCTCCAGATCGGCTCAAAAGCAAGAATCGAATCTATTTTCAAGTTTTCAGTCAAATCATTTGTTGCAACGCCTTCTGAATTGATGGCAGCGTTGAGGATAAGATTTGTCAGAATATTTTGTGACGACTGTGACGAACAATTGTTGTAATACATCGAAAAATCATAACCATTCGATTTATTATCACTATTACTTTGATTATTACTATTAGACGATTGCCAATGAATTTGTGGAGAGATTGTGGGCGCGTCTGGAGAAGCATTTATGTACTCAAGCGGAAAATCAGTTGACGTGTTTCCGGGCGAAGAGCCATACGTTGAATCAGATGAAAAGCTACCGCTCGGCTTATGCTTTGGTTGAAATGTTTTTCTAATCGTTGTGTTGTGTTCACTGACATCAAATGATGATCGCCTGATGTGAGTGTGACACTCGCCAGACAAGACATCCCATACCCTGATGTCTCCTCCCATACAAGTGGACATTACAAACGGTGTGTCACTATTTGATGCCAAATGACTGAGTTCTTGCTCTTGATTTTGTAATCTGATTGGATTGGTTTCGAAATTGAAATATTCATAAGTTGGTGTCCCCTTTTTGTGTGATTGACCTTTTCTCAGGCGAAGCGTCTGTGACCACGAGGCACGCCATTCAGCGTAATTGCGAGTACACATACATCGATACATCAATACAAATACATATATCATAAATATAATACTCGGAACTGACAGACCAATTGTGATGAATATTTCTCCTGAAGACCATTGAAGAGAATGATACGGATAAGAATCACCATTAAATCCATTATAATAATCATCTTTTTCATCATTTGGATCAATAGATGAGTGCAAACCAGAAGGAGTTAAGAATTGCCGAAATATTTGTGGATCGCTTTCTGATGGATTGCGTGTAGAAATAGCAGATTCCGGATCCACTGCTATTGATAATAGAATCGGTGGTAATATTGTGATGAATTTTCCTGATAATGAGATGTTATAGTAATTGAATAGTGCGGACCAATGCTGTGATGAAAGCAATTTCCATAGATTTGGATTGTGATGAACTAAACGATGAACTGAAGTGCCTCTCGAAGACTTCTCTTCGTTCTCTTCAGAAGTAGTCACTTCTTCTTTGTTAGTTTGCGATTCGGGTTTATTTTTAAAATCATTATTTTCTGCTTTCTTGGAAAACATTTGTCGCGGAATAGTTGAGGGAAACACAAACCCTTTGTCACTCTGACGCAAATCACCGCTTAAATGCTCGACAATTCCCGATTTGTAAACAAGTAAACTGATCCAAACGATCAAAACAATCATTAGAGCCCTTTGTACTAATCGAGTTCGCGCTACGAAGTGAACAACTCGTAATCTTTTAGGCATTTTGAACTGTTTTGAAGGTTTTGCAGGTCTTGCGAAAACATTTTGAGGATATGTTCGACTCCCGAATGATAAAAGACTAAAAAGAATTTTAGAGCAAATTTTCAATGTTTAGAAGTGTTATGAAAAGGCAATTTAGTTACCCATTAGTATCTGAAGAGTTATGACGACTATGTGTTTGTGCCTTAGCATTGAAATTGTTTGCATTAATGTTGAGCTAAATTGACAACAGAAATAAACCAAATGATTGACGTGTATTGTATTAATTGAGGAAAAAGTAATTTAATTAATTTGTATTTCGATCGAAATGTAATGAAAAGGGAAATCGTTTGTGCATAGCCTTGACTTGAGGTTTTCACAGTTAATGCTTACCCAAAATCATTAGTGATAGTACTCAAGTACAGAATGACTACTTCTACTCAAATAGATAAGAGCTCAACACATACCTCGAGACGCTGGATATCGACTGATAAGACAGTAGCGAAAAAAGTTATCTGAAGAAAAAAGTCAGAAAGAAGACCGACGGTAGCAAAAAGGCAAAACTCCTAAAAATGATACAAAATGTTTAATAAACTGATAAATGATATAAACTTTGGGAATGAAAATAAATACCTGAACAATGGGGACAAATGTGAAAAAACCAAATGTTAGAAGTGTTATTTCAGTCATGAGATTCTTAGTTATTGACCAGCCCTCCCGACTCAGGCCTTGAGCCACTCTGACTTTTATATCAAGATGTGCTGCAGTCGAGACGACTGACTGAGTCATAACTAACATGTTTTCCAATCCTGAAATACAATTCGAGAGTGAGATAATAGAATGCTATCTTAAATAATTATTACTTAAAGATTATATATTTTATAATTTGACAAATAAAACAAATGTTGACTTGACATTAAAATGAAGACTAACCGATAATAACAACCAGATATGGGAGTATATAATTGCCGTTCAGAGTAGGGTTAAAACCACATCGAATGCAAATACCCAAAGACATTAATAATGACATTATAACTGTTAATACAGAGCACAGAGCGAGAGCCCATTTGTTTTTAACCAAATCTATTTTGCCTGAATTTCAATAAATGTATCAAAATTAATAAACACTGAGAGATGCCGTTTTGAACTTTGAACTTACGAACTGAGAAATAGACGTATAGGAAAAGCATTACATAAGTGGCTCCCAATGGCATGAAGTCAGATAAAGTAAACTTATTTTGAAAATAAATATGAGTTAAAGTTTTGCTTTTTTGTGAATAATGTATTGAAGAATCTGTATTATTGTCATTATCTTCATAAGGGTTTAAAGGGTATCTTTGCCTTAAAAACTTTGTCAACCCATCGATATATTGTTGATTGTATTTAGAAAAAGCTAATGTTATGGCATAAGTGATAGTTCGCTGTCTTGTCCTGACATATAGTCGTTTAATGCCGGTCTCCATCCACGGGACACCAAACAATATGTCCCGAAGACTTCCCGATGAATGAGGAGATGCGAGATCTTTGATTGAATACATAGTCTTAATGATTGTGGAGTCGAGTAAGAACTTATTGACATCATTTTGCCATATATTGGCGGGAGATAGAGATAGACATGAATAGGTCGGTAAGTATGAGGCCGACTGTCTGTCTATCTTTGATATCGGTTCAGACACTTGAAAGCATACGTTATTCAGACTTAAGTTGATTTCTCTGTTCATAAATAGTCAATAATTAGAAACATTTCAACTTCAAAGTATTCAACAGTAATACCCATCAGAATATTGATAATTAGAAATGGATTCCATCAGTTTGAATATTATGGAAAGCGGGGCTCGAATCGCATCCATTAATATCAGTTCTTTATCCCATGGAATAACTGATGATTTTATAACAATTTGCTGGACATAAGCGTACGATAAGTTACTTTCAAACTAAAAAAACAAATCTTTGAAATGAATTGAAAATGAGAAACAAATAAAGAGTTGATACCCATCTGGGAATCGGATTATGTTCACCAATGACTTCGTCGATGGTTTGAGAGTTTTGATGATTATTGTTA
Source organism: Camisiidae sp. (assembly GCA_034696325.1). Taxonomy (NCBI): domain Eukaryota; kingdom Metazoa; phylum Arthropoda; class Arachnida; order Sarcoptiformes; family Camisiidae; species Camisiidae sp. The sequence goes on along the minus strand of JAQFZT010002509.1, from coordinate 5,941 downwards.
ACAGAATTGAGCGGCTCTTCGATAGTTGTGATGTACTTTTGGGATGAATTGCCCAAAAGATATCTGATGCCAGTGATTGGATAACAACAAACACAGACTATTAATAATGTAATAATGATTACAAGGTATGGATGTCTGGAACAGATGAGTCCGTGTTTGTAATAAATGTTTCCCACTTTTTCTTGGACTCGACTCAACAGTTGTGATGACTGTCGTGAGTCTCCCGATGACTGCGATGAAGAACTTGAATAATTCATTCGTTTTATCAGTTAATTATCATTCAATTTTTCGATTTAAATCTCATTTTATTCAATAAACACTGTTTTCAATATTAAAGTCATTCCCATAAAGAGCTGTTAATCAAAGTATTAAAAATGTTTTCTTGACATAACAGACAATATATTTATTTTTCATAACATTTTAATGAATTGATGCCAAAATAGATTGAGATAAACATCAATTTCAATACATATTAAATCGCGAACGCATTAAATCCTTGAGAAATGTGTTTAACATTTTTAAATCTTTATTAGACTATACTTTTGTGCCCATGAGTGCAATATATTTAGATAAATAAAGGCTAAACGTGTGCCTCAAACTCACATTTCATTCAATCACTCCTATAATAACGCAATACATTCAGAGGCGAACGTTTTGACAGGAAAAACGTTAAATACGTTTTATTCAATACAGTAATTACGACTCAGTTTTACTAAACCCTAAATACTTTTCAACACAAGTTCGTAATTATATTTAACTTATAATAACTTGAATTTTCAAGACGTTGTTATGTTTGTTAACTAAACAAATGATTCGTCTAAACTCTATTACAGAGAAAAGTATTGCAACAATTGAAAAATATTTCGAAAGTAATGCAAAATTTTCTTAATTTACTATCGAATTTCCTTCACTAAATTTCAGGCGGAAACTTTTGTACGCATTGTTTCATAATTGTTTCTAATTCAATGTTCAACTGAGAATGACATTAATCGAGATTTTTTCAAAAATTTCGTGTTAAATAAATGTTTAAGATTATTAATTGGCTGTGGAGAGGGGGGTCGTAGAGACGGGGGGTCTGGGGGCTAAACAGTCTGGTGGGCTATAACTTAAACTAGATTTCAATTAGTTATATAAGGAAATAGTTTATTCAATTAACTCAATATTAATCAATTTTAAGCAAATTTTATTTTCAAATCAAAATAAATAATTAAAAATTAGATAAAATTCAAAACAAAGAGTATTTTTAAAATTTTCAAGTTTAACACATAAGAACTCAATGAATGAGTTCAAAACCCTTGTGAATATAGATTATAGTAAATTCTCAGAAAATTGATAGCAATTGTAATCTGAAGAATACAAACTATTTTCTCATTGATTTATTCGTCAAAAACTTGTTCTGAATCCTTTGTTTTGAATTTGATCTAATTTTTAATGATTTATTTGAAAATAAAATTTGCTTAAAATTCATTAATATTGAGTTAATTTGAATTTCGACATTTTGAGTTTTGACGTTTTGCACAGGTGTCGAAGTTCTGGTTTTATAGTTTCGATAAATATTTGGTAAAAAGTTTTTGAATGGTTTGAAATTACGTAAAATGCTATTTGAATTATTAATTTCTGTAATAAACTATTGAATTGAGAGTGTTATCATATTTTAGATCTATTCCTGTCACGCTTTCACGTGAGAGATCCATTGGAAAAAATTAATTGGGATTTTCGATTGAAATCTATGTCTAAATCAGCTGTAAGAATAGTAATAAACTTGATTTTGAATGTGCTGTAAGCTATAGTTAACCTTCAAAGCTGAGCACAAACGAGTCTAATCAAGTCTCTCATTTAGTGAGTCTGAAGCTCTTTATAAACTGCAGTCAAAAAAGTCAATTTAATACAATTTATATTAAGTCTAATTAAAATTGTTGTAAGGCCTTGATGTCAAAAGCTATCTCTAATTAAGTTTATATAATTTACGGATTATCTCGTGTTTATTTCATTGAGTTATCACTTTCTATCGGATAAAACAGTACAAAATTGATGAGTTTTCCCTAAAACACTGCATAAAAAGTTGGGAAACTCATAGTTTATTGAGTAATTCCCAATCACTGCATTGAAAATTTTGCAAATCTATTTTCTAGGAATTCTCTCAAGGAAAAATCAATTTTAATGAGTTTTTCATGCAAATAAATAATGGATAAGTCAATTACGAAATATTGCTCTATTTTATTCAGAACTGATTGAGTAGATTAAAAAACTAACATTTAAAACAAGGCTCACTTAGTATTATAGCTGATTGTTTTCACGACAATTAAAGTCTAATGATGTTGAAATTTCAAACTCAAATTTCTCATTTGATCTTATCATCAAATTTATTACAAATTCAATATCAATAATTCCAAGCTTTAGAACTTGAGGTAAAGATATTTATTTATTGTTTAAGTCATATCTTTTGGGATTTTTTTTTCATACAAACTTTTACTGATGAACTTAATATTTGACTCACACGCGCAATATATTGTTGAAACTATTTATGAGTATAAAAAGAGACAACAATTACTGTTTCTCAATCATAGGCTTAACTTTAAAGACAACTATTAGAGATTTGGATAAAAATTAAGGAACTTTTGATCAATAAGTTCATTGAAAGTATGAATCGTGTTTTTTTAAATACAAATACAAAACTACGTTAATTATAATTCAAATGAATCAAAATAATGATAAAATTATGAAAAAAGTGAGAAAAACTCGAAGAGAACTAATTAAACAAAATATTTTGAGCGGAAAAGAGCATAAATCTCATAATAATAATAAGTTAATTCCTTCGAAAAGTTTATCGTTTAGTTGCAAATGTAAATGTTATGCGAAATTTAGTGACGAACAGCTTAGATATGTATTCAAACAATATTATGATCTGAAATCTCATTCTGAACAATATTTATGTTAAAAATTATTATTAAATTTTATAAAAAACGAAAAAAACTCAATGAATTTGAATTTTTCACAAATTTGAAATATTCCTATCATTGCAGCTTTAGTTTTACATCAGAATAAGAAAAATAAGTATCAAGTATTCAACTATTTCATCGAATGTCCAACTTTTATAAATGAGAAAAACATTAGAGAAAAAGTTTGTCAAAAGGCATTCCTGATCTTTTTAGGCTTAAATAAATCTGAATTGAGAAAAAAGATTCAAATTGACAGAAAGAACTTGAAAGACAATCGCGGAACACATGAAAATAGGTTATAAATCATGAAATATTCAATTTTTTCGTAGTTTTAATGATATTAAAATTTTGATTAGACCTCACAAATTATTAAACATAATTGAAGATGATTTGAGAGAATATATTACGACATTACCAGCGGATGAATTGCATTATTCTCTGAAAACAAGCGAATTTTTATCGCAGAGTTTGCAAATATTTTTCGAGTTTTTATAGATATTTTCTCTGAATATATAAGTTTTTGAAAACTTTAATGAAAAAATAAGGCCTTTAAGAGTCGATGTTTGCTATACTTGTGATAATTTCAATTTTCATATAAGAGCTTATTCTCGAATAAATAACATTGAAAAAAGTGATTCAATTAAATTACTTAAGAAGAATCATTTGATAGAGTCAGAAAAATTTGATAAGAAACTCATCGTTTTAAAATCTAATCTAAAGCATGATAAAACTCCAGCTATTATTAGTATAGATTTTCAGAAAAATATGTTCATACCTGACACTAAAAGAAATCTTGAGTATTATTTAAGAAAACTTAATATACAAAATTTTTGATGAAAAGACTTTTAAACAACAATGTTTGCATATTCAGAGCATTTCGCATGCAAAGGGCTGAATGAAGTTATATCTTGTTTAGATTTTTATGTTAAAAATGCTCTGAACAGTGATGTGAAAATTCTTCATTTGTTTAGTGACAATGCATTTTCACAGAATAAAAATAGATATTTATGGGCTTTTTTCAGTATACTATTGATATCGGTTTATAAAAAAATATCATTTACTACCCTATACATGGACATTCAAGACTATCTTGTGATTGAGCCTTCTTTTTAATTGAAAAAAATTTCTGTCTTCACATTATATCAATATAATTAAAAGTTCAAATAATAAAAATCCCTTCAAAATCGTTTATTTGAATCATCCTTTAACTAATGATTTAAAATCCGACGCAAACCCTATTATCAAAATCAAGGATTATAAACAATTTTTCAAACCAATCATAAAACCTAAACTTGATTATTGTTCTGAAGTGAGATTCTCTGATGAAGTGTAAAATCTCTCTGACTCTGAATGAACCGATATTTACTTATTTAAGAATAATTTTGACTCATTAATTGAAAGAACATTCTTTCAGACTTTATATTCTGATGAAATAGCAGGTGATGTTTCCAAGACTAAGGAAAGATTACTTAACTTTCTAGACAAACAGAATGTATAATTTGCTCATTCTTACAAAATTTGAAATCTCAAATCTAAGAATATGTTCACAATTAATTGTTTGAATGATGAGTTTGAAGTATTTTTCAATTTACTCGATATTATAATAAAAGTTTTGATATGAAAGAGAGACTTGAGAAAATGTTTTACTAATAGTTGAGTTTTTATCGTTTGATAAAATAGTTTTCATGTGAACTTTTTCCAAATTCATATACAATTGGTTTGGATTTTTTTAATAGTTTTTACCTCTTTCCAAATCAGTCAAATTCATAATTGACTCATTTTTCTTGAATATAGTTTACGTACTTCTTCTGACCTTTAAATTAAATAATTTTATAACGGCTTTAGTGTCGATATACGGATTAAACAGTATTGTTTAGGCATCACTTCTAATTATATTCAGTTAATTAATGTATAGCACTAGCTATAGATTGTTGAGTACAACATATCAATTTCAGTGCAAAAAAGTTCACTCAAAAACTATTCAAAAATCAATTTTTCAATATTAAGTTAATTGAAATCTCAATCATAGGATGAACTGAGTTCTCACACTTTCATTAAAAAGTGCTAATGAATGGGTTATGAAACATAATGATTGAGAAAAACTTTATTGAACTTAAGATTTCATTCAATAGCTTCAATTGATAAGAAAAGCAAACAAATAAATAATTAAACGTATAAAATCTCGAATCAAATCTAAAGTTTACAATTATGATGTCTCATAACTTAGTCATAAGCGCTTTTCAATCAAAATCAGATCTGAGTTAAGCCTATGATTGTAAGGATTTTTCTGACTCTTTGAGATTTTTTGAGATTTTGATTAACTTAATATTGAAAATTTGATTATTGAATAGTTTTTGGGTGAACTTTTTTGCACTTTCAATTGATATATTAAACTCAATTCAAACCAAACCGTTATCTAATAATCTATGCTTTTAATAAAGTGAAAATTCTTATATAAAAACGAAAAGATTTGAAGCAAAAGTTAATGAGAAATGTCTTGAAATGATAGAAAGAGAAAAGCGCAAAAATGACATGCAAAACAAAAAGAAGCGCTGAGACAAAGACAAGCTCAGGAACAATTAACACCTGAAGCCATGACAAAAAGGGTTACATCATCGGGAGCGACAACTTCTCTGTGACCTTTAAGGCTAAACAGAATGATAAAGACATCGCCGTTTGTATTATTGAAAAAGAAGGAAAAGAAGAAAAATTCTTAACTAAATTAATGCCTCGAATGGTAAAGATGTTGAAAGCACTCGATAGCAGACACATAAATATTATCAGAATAATGGATATCTTCGAGACAACAAAACGTGTCAAAAAATGGTCACAAGAACTTGCATTAGATTCAGGTTATCTTCATGTCAACGGTATTGTTGACAGAAGTTTGAGAACAGGTATTATATTTTGTATTTAATATTTTTGAATAAAGGGTTAAGCATAAAAATCCGCACAAAGTTTTTTAGTTTATAACTCAGTTGTCTTTCAAGGAAATTTGATAA
>JAQFZT010002508.1:0-11395 GCA_034696325.1 Camisiidae sp. | reverse complement strand
AATTGTGTCTGTGTGTGTGTGTGTGTGTGTGTGTGTGTGTGTGTGTGTGTGTGTGTGCGAGTGTGTGTGTGCGTGTGTGATGAGATTTTAATGAGAATTGATAACATCATCGAAGTCTCAATCAAATAAAAATTGATTATTGATCATGAAATTGAGTATCACAAACTTGTAAATAAAATATTAGGTATCAGATATCAGGTAATATAAATTCTAGTCTGTCAATTGAATTAGTGATTTGTTTGATAGTGATGACAGGCCAAAACACGAACTATTAATTAGGATCTGTTGATTCTTAGTAATGAATGTAGAATTACAATTAAATTTAGTTCCTGTACTGTACACCACTGCACATTCATATTAATTCTATTTACATATTTATTGTCTATGTTATCAACTAATAATTTAGCCGTTGTTTTGAAGTCAGTGTGATTCTCAATTGAGCCGAGTAGGAGAAGAAGAGATCTAACAAAAAAGGATTATAGTATGCATTGATTGAAAATTTCTTATACTCATAAATTTGAAACTTCAACATTATTTCAACTTTGACAACTTTAAGTAAAGGTTTTCTGAAAGACTCAAACATATTTTAAACAAAATTCAACATTAATGAAATTCTACTATTTTAGTTCTCTATCATTGATTAAAGTTTTATTGAGTTAAAATTTCAAAACTTATAATTTAGTCATTAGAAAATCAATGAATCTTCAAAGCCTTTCGAGTGATTTCTTTCATTTATTTTTTCATTTGTCATTTCAAATCAAAGTTTTCATTCAAATCAAGGTTTCGTCTTTTCTCATACATTGAATTATTTTGAATTCAATTTTTAATGATTAAAACTTATTATTCTATGCTATGCATTAGACCTTTTCTTCTCCTACTTGGTTCAATTAGAGTAAATATGATCGCAGTTACATGTTTTATAAGTTGCAGTGTGTCTTCCTTTCTAATACCATTACTTTGTTGAGGTCTCAGACACACTGGTTATGATCAATAAAACTTTATTAATTTCACAACCAATCAATACATTATTAAATGCATAACTAAAACAAATACATTACAAAAGAGTAGTTTTTAAGGTAAACGTATAGAGTTAACTAACTTAATGTGAACGCATTAAGTGCTGAAAAGCAAGTGATCAAAGTATATTAAAGTGCTTACAAAGAAGACTAGAGTTTATACTAAAGTACAGTAATTTATTTTAGAGTCATACAGGTAAGGTCAAGAACGCTGAGGTAGATGAGTGAACTCTCAGTGATCGCATAAACTTAATCAATTACTTTTATTGGCAAATAATTAAAATCTTTGTAATCGTCATTTTTGGCTTTTCAATAAATAAAGAAATTGCTTCTAGTTATAATTTGATTCATTGAGATGTTTAATTTTTATTATAAGTAATATGTTTGCTATTTTCCTTTTAATAAACATCCATTCGCAAAATCGAGTTTTCAAAAACATGATAAAAAGTAACGCCTAAAAGATTTGCAAATGAAGTTCAACTTCAAGGTGCGTATGAAGAAGTTATGAGAAATAAATTTACATAATAGCGCCACTGTTATCAGACAACGCCGTCGCTGGGCCTTTGTCAACCAGACCGGAGGTGAATATATTCATTAGATATATAATTATTATTTTGCCAATAAATATACTTTTAAAGATATGAAATTCCGATTTTCACTGGTTTCATCTGATATCATCAAGAAAAAGATCATCAGAGAAGGAAAAGATTTGTTTGTAACTCTAATTTTTGGGTCGTGTCCAACGAAACATTGTAAAAATACCATTTATACGTGTTTCCATTTCTTTCATTTTAATTAATAATGTGATCACGGGTGCATTCTCTTCTTTATTATATCCTTCAAAACAAAATGTCGGACTTAGAAATTTATACAAATTTACTTTCCTATTTATCCACCATTGATTATTGCTAAATAAAAATTATCCAATAGAGTCATCTGTTGTTTCAGTAGAGCTTTAGGACAAGAAAATTGTAATTCAAAAAACTCAAAAGTATCCACACTCTGGTAATGAGTTGGATTTATCTCTGATATTACCAAATTACACTTGGGCTTCCCTACGATTTTAACCCAACTTAATGCGATTAGTGGCAATAGCAAATACAATTCCATTTCCAGTACCAGAATCTCCACCCAAATGTCAATAACCTCCTCAAGTGCCAGAATCTCCATCAAATTTCAATAACCTCCTTAAGTACCAGAATCTCCACCCAAATATCAATAACATCCTTAAGTACCAGGATCTCCACCCAAAACCTCAATAACATCCTCGAGTACCAGAATCTCCACCTAAACTTCAATAACCTCCTTAAGTACTAGAATCTCCACCCAAATGTCAATAACCAAATTAAGTACCAGAATCTCCACCCAAACTTCAATAACATCCTTAAGTACCAGAATCTCCACCCAAATGTCAATAACCAAATTAAGTACCAGAATCTCCACCCAAACTTCAATAACATCCTTAAGTACCAGAATCTCCACCCAAATGTCAATAACCACCTCAAGTACAATAATCTACACCCAAATATCAATAACCTCCTTAAGTATCAGAATCTCCATTAGCTGAAAATTTGTCTATTAAATGAAATGTCTATCAATCGGATGTCTATAAATTGAAATGTCTATAAAGTGAATGTCTATAAATTGGGAGACACCGTAAAACACTATTAAAGCATTGAAATGCTTTAATATTTCAATGAAATTTCTTTTAAAATATTTATGGGGTTCACATCTACTGAAATTAAGCGTTAACGGGTTCGAAAAAACAGAATTGTTTAAGATAAAGCTTAAGATTCTTTGGATTTTTCAATAAATAATTGAAGAAATATTTATTGTCCAAATTTTTCACTGAAATGTTCATCCGTTTGTTTTAATAATTTTGTAGTAATTACAGAATCTGTTTGACTAGTGCTGAGTCCATCGCTTTTCATTACTCAAAATAATCGTGGAATTTATTGACTTTAAAAACTATATAAAGGTTTGAATGATTGATGATTATAGAAATATTTTTTCCCCAATTGTATATTACAAAACCAAATCTTAAGAAATTCTTCGATCACGTCATTTGTTTATCAGTCAATATTGAGTCAAAAAAGTGGTTGAAAGTCTTCAGATCTGTTGGATTGATGAGAAAATAGTAGTAGATATAAGTTCACTCTGAAGAGTCTCTTATCGAAGCAAAGATTACAATATTATTTATGGAAATTTAGATCTTATTATTTTGTATAATATATAAGAATGCGGTCTTAAAATCATAAATGAAAAAATACAAATCGGTTTTAAAAATATCAATTTTTGAATTAAATACATTTTAAATGAAATATTTTTAAATCAATTTTTCTCTAACCACTGAAATATATTATATTTTTTAAACTCCTTCTCTATCGAATCTTTAATACTTCGCTTGAGTTTAGGCGTCAAATGTTCATTGAAAAAATCATTAACATTTATAAAAAATATTTTCGAAATCCAGTTTAAATTTGATTTCAGTTTAATGTCAGCCTTAGTAAAGACATCATAATCAAAGTCTGTTCTGTCAATTGTAAGGTCGACTAAATCAAGATTAAGACAGATTCGCAGTTTAACATGATCTATATGTACTTCAAAATCTGTTTTCCACGTTTTCTCTATTTCAGTGATTCCTAAATTAATTTTTGTTGTATATGAAGCTCTACCAGAAGCTCGTGAATCGTGAACTTCTACTGGTGTCCGGATTCTTATATCATTTCTCATGCTTCGAATCGTGATATTCTCCGTTCGGTTGAAATTCTCAAGACCGAAGATCTTAAGATCCCAATAAGAGAGTGAATCTGATTTAATAAATTAAAAGCAGTTTAAAACTATTCTAAAGTATTAAATAAATTTCAGATATTGAGTAATAATTGAAACATCAGATGAATAAAAAACATTTTTATCTTTTTGATTAAAAACAGAATCTATTGTTTGCATGGATTTATACCAAATTTATCCGGCATTTCCATTAACTTTTTTAAATTCTCTTTAGAATTTTGTATAATATTATCAAAATAGCTTTCCATCCGATGATTGTCAATCATGTGATTTATTTTTTTCTTCATTTCATATTTTGTCGTGTCCTTCGGTTCAATCAATGCATGAAAATTGAACAAAAGGATGAAGAATAACATCGTAAACACTTTTTGAACTAGTCTGAACATATTTGAAGATTTATAAATTTCAAGTTATCAAATATTCGCAATCTATTGGGTTTTACAAACTTAGATACAGATTATTTAAAAAGTAGTTTTAATAAAAGTAATAATATTTGACTAAAAATATAAATAATTTATTAGATATATAATAGATTGAATAAGAATAGGATTTACTGAACAAAAATTCATTTGTGAAAAGTTTAATTCGATGTTTGTTATATTCAAAACTTCGAAAAACACGTAATTTCTATAGAAATATTCAAAACAAAACTTGATTTTTGATGATTAATACAATTAAATTTGAAATTTGAAAACATATCTAATAGTGATAAAGAAACAAAATGATTGAGTCGAATACGTGCTAAAACGAACATTCAATCAGAATAATGATGAAGAAAAGTAAACAATTTTTGTACCACAATTTAACATTGCTTTATAGAAAACTATCATGAATTGCATTCTAATTCAGTGTTGGCTAAACACAAACTAAACATTTTGAGATGAATTTTTTTGTATCCACTGAAATATATTAAACTTATTCAACTCCTTTTTCATGGATTCTTCAATACTTCGCTTGACTTTTGGAGGCAAATGTTCATTGAAAAATTCTTGAACGAATTCATCAGCATTTGGGAAAAACATTTTTGAAATCCAGCTTAAATCTAAACTCAATTTAGTGTTGGCTTTAGAGAAGACTTCATAATCAAAATCTATTCTATCTATTGTACGGTTGACTAAATTAAGATGAAGACTGATTAGCAGTTTAATATGATTTATAATCGCTTCAAAATTTGTTTCCCACGTTCTCTTTATATCAGTAATTCCTAAATTAATTGTTCCTGTATATGAAGCTCTACCAGAAATTTGTAAATCATCAACTTCTACTGGTGTCCGGATTCTAACCTCTCTTTCCATGTTATGAATCATGATATTCTTCGTGTGGGTCAAATTTTCAAGACCGAACACTTCTAGATCCCAATAAGAAACTGAATCTAATTCCATAAATCAAAAATAAATCAAACTTATCTCCAAAATATAGTTTTCTGCATATTTTTCATATTTTAGTTTTAATTTTAATTCAAATCTCAGTAAAAATCTTTAAGTATTTTATAGGTCTTTACCGCCAATATTATCGGGCATTTCCATTGACTGTTTTATATTCGGTTTCGAGTCTTGTATAATATTATCAAAATAGCTGTCCATCTCATGTTTGTCAATCATATCATTTACTATTTTCCGGATTTCATATGGAGAATGTTTTGTCGCTTCTTTCGGTTCAATCAAAGCATGAAAATCGAAAATGAGGATGAAGAATAAAATCGTGAAACATATTTTCTGCGCTCTCAACATATTTCAAGATTTTTCACATTCAAGTTATTAAATATTCACTATCTATTGTGTGGATTAGTTTTATAAACTCAGATACATTCACAATAAAAAGTTCTGCAAAAAATTAGAATTTTGAAATTTGTTTTCTCTTTAACTTAAATTTACTGAAGCCTTATTAGGTATATAAAAGATTGAATGCAATTTTGAAAACTGAATAAAAATGAAAATATAAAAATTAAAAATTAAATAGTTGTTAAAAAAAAATACTTCAAAAGCCACTTAATTTTCATAGAAATATTCGAAACAAAATATTTTGTATTTTGAGCTAATATTATATTTAAAAATTAAAAACAATTACAGATACAGTATGGCCTCGATTTAGTTGACTCCTCTGCTCAAAAAATGATAAACTAAAAATCAACTAAATCTAAACTTAATTTATGAAGAATTTCTCTCTTAATTTGTCTCTAAATGAATTGAATGTGTTGTTTTAACCGACTTTTTATAATAAATACTATGAGAGCTACTACGATAAAATTAGGTGTTTTATTTTTCCATAAAACCCAAGTTTCAGGTTTTATAATATATTTTATTTAAAGAGTTTTACAGATTACGAAAATTTAACTAAATAAAGGTAAAGGAAGCTATGCGTGACTTAGAAAAGTATCCACTAAATCGAGGAATCAACTATGGGTTAACTAAATAGAGGCCAGACTGTATACCTCAACCTGTTAGAGATACGGGAACAGAACCATTGAGTATAAAACGTGCAAAAAGCAAGTTTCTGTCAATAATAATAATAAAAAGTAAAAGCTTGTGTTTCACAATTTTATGTTTTTTTCAAATTTAAACCTCTCTCGGAATTGATGAGATATAAAGACAAATTCTTTTATATTTCGTGTTTTTTATTTACATTGTTTATGAAAATGTTTGGATATATTCATGAAAATTGAAAAATTATTAAAATATTTGCATTCAATGAAAAGAATTCGCAAATTTATTCAATAATAGAAAGAATCGGACGAAAATGAGGCACATCTGTATCAAATAAATAGATTTACATTTAAATTATACATTTCATTCAAATTTATTTCAAATTTACTTTGAATGCTATAATGCGTGTCATTACAAATTGATTACCACATGAAAAGCCAATTTGAAATCTTGTATTATTCACTCTTTCCATTGCATTCAACAGCTAATTAAAAAAGAGGTTAAAATTTCAAAATTGCCCAACAATTCATTTCATACCTTAATCTTTCTATTATTTGTATGATTGATATGGAGATAAAGTTTTTGCAGTGCTTTATATGATTTGAAAGATTCATTATTAATAGAAGCAGTCATTAAATTGAACATTAAGTGTGAAGATATTGTCCCCAAACAGAAACCAAGAAGAGAATAATATGCTATAAACATGAGATTCTCATAAAGAATAAGTTGCAATATAAGTAAATTGACTGGTATCAGTGTATAATTGAGTGCAAAATAATATTTTCGCCAAAACTTGTTAAAAAGTTTGATATTCAAACAAATGTCATTGTGTTCTTCTATCAGTTGGTCAATAGTTTTAGTACTTATGAATATTTGACTTGTTTTCATCTGTATTTGATTATTGAATGACACGAATCTTATTTTACAATAATAGCAAACTATGAAATAATATAGAAAACTGAAAGCAATAACAGATAATAAACTTAAATTACATAATAAATAGAGAAAAGCACTTAAAATTCCATATTTTAAGAAACCTAAAAAACCAAAATTAATAAATAAAGTTAAAATTGTTAACAGAATTACTAAACAAAAAATTGATTGAAAAGAGAACTCAATTAATCGTTTGAAATACTTTATTTTTCGGACATAAATTTTGATCACAATCTTATCATTAAATTTAATTGAATCAAATGATTCCAAACCATTAAGAACTTTAATGATTTTAAGCCAATTGTAATCATTAATATGGCTGTGATTTAGAATATAAACTATTCTTAAAGATAATAATGAAGCCAAAAGTCCAATTAAATGTATAAATTGCGTGATTCCACCAAAATATTGGATTAAATCGAAATAATAGAGAGGAGTTTTTCCATTTCCCAGAATCAGAGTATTTAAATATAATGCATAACGAATAATACATGTCAATAAATGAAAATGTAGAACATTTGTCTTTAGTTTCTGAAGTAATCTTTGTTTATGAGTAACATTCTTATTATTTACATCAAATCTATAGAAAATCCAATACTTATAAAGTGGTGAATCTATATGATTGATGACCAATTCTTGATTAATATTTTGAGACATACTTCTCCAAAAACAACTCTGAGTTCATAAATTGCTTTATTAGTCTAAAACCCAAACTACGAGTTTAAAGTGAGTTGTTTTTCAAGTTTTAAATATAACGACATATTTTCATTAACGTCATTAAGTATTTATTGATTTTTAATTGAAGTTTATTCCTGGGACATGCCTATCATTCTTGAATTTCACAATTTTTTCAAATATTTAATTTACATTATCTTTTGTAATTTGAAACTCATTATATATAATAATATCAATATTGCAAGAAAAATTGACTTCTGTAGTTTCGCTCATCAGCTTTCCTCGTGAACATATAAAGTTATCATACTTAATGATGACCAATTCTTGATTAAGTATTTCTGACATACTTTTATAATAATAACTCTGAGTTCATCAATTACTTTTTCTATTATAAAACATAAGCTGCTGTTTTTCAATCTTCATCTTAAATACTGTATAAAGTACTTTAATTCAATTGATATTAATAATTTTGATTGAATTCCTCAACCATTATACTAGTGGTAACTAATGATGTTCTAAAAACTACCATTTATTTTAATAGATTTTATAGAATTTCACATTTTCATCCTAATGAAGGTTTGATAACAAACTTCATCAGAGAATATCTTTGAGAAAACTTTTGAAATCTTAAATTTAAATTGAAAACCTTAATTAAAACTTATAAGCTTTCTATTTAAACTATAAACTATTCCCTGACTGAATGGTTTGAGGCATATACTCAAGTAACTCAAGTAAAAGTCTAAATGTCCAATAATTTTGAAAGAGTTAGTTAATGGGTAGCACAAAGAACTATGCATTAAAGTATAAAATTCATAATTTTATACATAAATACCAATTTCAAATGCATACTATGGCCCACTTTTGCTAACATACTTTTTCAATATAAACAGTCAAATGTAGTTATTATTTGAGTATATTTGAGAGTATTATTTGAATATATTGAAAACATTGCTATCTTTTACACGATATTTAAGACTACAAATGAATTTCATACAACTTGAAAGATCATTAAAATGTCATTTATATAATAAAATAGAGAACATATGAAGAATGATGAAAATGATGATGAAATGTGATGATGAAATGAAAATAAAGAAAATATATAATTTGCAGAGAAAAATAGATTTTTCTTTTGCAATTCATGTCATAACACATTTAATTTAAAGAGAATGTTGTAATATTTTGTAATGAATTGAAATATAAAAAAAAAGTTGATATGTTTATGAAAAGATGATATTGATTCAAATAATAAATTGAGAAGTGTAAATAGTTGATGGATTTCATCACTATCAGGTAATTCATGAGCTTATCTTGTTATGACTTATAATTTTTGTCGGATATATTTTACCCTACATGTGCTTAACATGAGTGGAGCCTTAACTTTAAAGCTTTTTTGAGGTTATAATCAATTCACCATGATCAATACGATCAAATTTTTCCATCAACTGCTAGAGGTTGATCAGGGGTTTGAAGAACAAATAGTGCTTTGAGGCGAGAGTTGAGGCGCATTGTTTTTTTAATTATTCGAAATTTGTGTAATTAATATAAATTACTGAATACAATTTAATTGAGATAGATTAACTGAAAATTATACAGATTAATAAGTGGTTATTAAGTATAAAATTAATTTATTACGAATCGATAAAGTCGTCTCAGTTTATAGTGAATCAATAGTAGTCTCGTTAAATCTAGTAAATTATTTTTAAAAATGATATAACATCTGTAATACTTAAATATTAAGATCATATGTTATAATATTAATTATGAGTAGGCTGTGATATGCATGCATTTATTTTGGTCGAATGTGCATGCATGCACGAAATATGCACGAAAAAACAGCGAAATATGCGCATATATGCTCATAAATATGCACTTTGAAATTTATTGAAAATCAAAATTTAGCTCATACTATCAATGAAACTATTTATTCAAGTAAACAGAGTTACAATTAGTACATTATTAAGTTATTATAAACAAAACTTTTCCAATTATTAGTTAAAATAGACTTATAAAGAGAGAAACTTCTCTCTACATCGCATGAAGTTATTGGTGCAACTCCAATTTTGTCAATTCTTTATAATTATATTTTTCTCCTATTTCTTTAGGACATTAATCTCTATTAAGAATTTTCCTGATTTTACAAATAGTTTCATATCCAGTATTATTATTCAAAACGCTCATAAACTTCTCTTTTACAGTATGACCTATAGAACCATTAGCTATATTTAAATTTAGTTGAAATTTTTCAACTATAGAGAGTATTTGAAGACAAAGTCAGAGGCATCTGTTTTACTTTTAGCTCGAACGATATTAAGATTAATTTCAACTTCAAAAGTTTATCCTCTTTCTGAGAAGATGTTTTATAATGTACAACTTCTCAAATAGGTATATAAGGTTAAGATTTCTCTAAATGCTCCAAATATGCACTTATTACGAATTTTGTCCCAAATATGCAAATATATGCAAAATATGCGCGTTGAATGTTAGTTCATTTTAAAGCTTATTTCATGATTTGGATAGATTTTCATGATTTAACATGATCTGAATCAGAGATAAAAACATGCATTTGCATGGGATTCACAGCCTTAGTGATGAGCCATTTCGTAAAACATTATTGTAATTAAATTGAAAAATTTTCATAAAATTAAACACTTGTAAAAAAGCTGTTGTCATTAAAAAGTTTTGAATGTGATCAACTTATGATAAATTGAGGAGAAGATTGGTCTGTAGCGTTCAATTGGTTGATTCAATACCAAAATTATGGACTCTTGCAAATCAGTAGCTGTTGTATTGGCATTATTTATATTCCTTTCAGAGGGTAAAGAAGTAGAAGTGACTCAAAAAGTAACTTTTGATTTAAGAATAGGAGAACTAAATGTTGGAAGTGTTATAATTGCATTATTTGGTAAAATAGTTCCAAAAACAGTCTGGAATTTTGCCAACTTTTCTGACACAAACGGATCCTACGGAAGGAGTTATAGCGGCAGTCGAATCCATCGAATAGTTCCTGGATTTGTGGTTCAAGTAAGTTAAGCCCTTGTAAATTGCCATTCGAACTAAAAGCCTAGAACTTGAAGCCAGGAATCTTGTTTAGGCTTTGCCCGAAAATATGAAATTAAAATTTCGCTTAATTGCTGTTGAAGATATCACTCATATTACAATTGATATGCTGTATATCTTCAATATTTTATAACTCAGATTCATTTTGCGAGTCCTTCCCTTGCTTTAAATTTTTTTAATAATTTAAGACCTAGTCTTCGTATGAAATGTATTACTTGTTTACTAATTATTATCAATTGAAAGTTAATTATTTATTGTAATAGTGGGCATAATATTGAGATTTTTAGGGCATACTTTTTGAATGAATTCGTAAATGATTTACATTGATTATTATCACTCGAGTCTCAATCCTTTAGCCCCTATTGACTAGATATATAAGTTATAGTAAAACTATAATAAAAACAAAATACCTTAGACATCCTTAGAGTTAAACTTCAGCAACAGTGATGGTTACGCTCAGCGCTCGCGCTCGGCGCTCGGGGGTTCATAGGTGAGTGC
>JAQFZT010002507.1:0-11399 GCA_034696325.1 Camisiidae sp. | reverse complement strand
AAAATGTTCAAAATAAGAGAGCCATCAATTTTATAAATGAATATAATCCTCAATTTTACTTTAATTATTTCAAGTTATTAGAATTTTTTGAGAATAACTAGAGACATCTCTATTTCCTCAAACATGATAAAAAATCTAAACTTCTCTATTAAAAAAAGAATTTTGAATTGAGAAATTGTTATAAATTAGATGAATATAGTTTAGGTAAAAATAAATACACAACTAAACAACTGGAAAACATAATGACAAATAAAGACAATTTGTAAACAAAAAATTCTTGAGAAATTGTTCTCAAATTAATTGTGTATTGAATGTGTCCCCAAAAACTTCTGGACTATGAGATTGACGAAGCACTCAATGCAAACTCAATCTATTTGAAGTCTGTATTATTAAACAAACTAAAGTTGAAATTAATTTTAATATATAGTTTTGACTTAAAAATTAATCAAGTAAACGGTGTGGTTAAACAAAAATTTATTCTTCATTAAATTTATTTTAAAAAAGACTTAACTTTTTATATGGAAGCTCTCCTCAGATATCATTAAGAATATCATATAAATAAAGTTAAGGTAAAAATGAATAGACATCTTAACATCTCAATTACATAATGAAAAATAGAGACAATTAGAAAGAGTTGGCATAAGCTATTATACAGCCAATGATTACAAATACAATATATTGGTGAAGGAGAATAGCGCTGCTGATCACAGTCAAGAAGTAGCTATCATAAGGAATTGCAGACCAACCAAATGATCGTTTTGTGCTTTCCGTTAGAAATATTCAACACTATTTCATAAGTATTATTCACCAAATTCTTGTTTGCTTTAATGCAAATAAATTTGAAAGTTATTTATGAATTATAACTTAAATCGTAATTATAAACAAGACTGACTTAGTGTTATAACTGGTGGTGGAATATAAATACATAATTTGTAGCAACAATACAACTCTGATCTTATTGTTCATTAAAGAGAGACAACAGAAAATAGGAATCTATGAACTTATTCTGTTCCACCACTAGTTAAAAAAGCTATAATGGATAACTTACTTGCATTAAACAAAGCAAATTGTTTGTCATCGATTTCGATTCGGTATAAATCAATGGGTGGCTCAATGTTATATTCATCCAAAATAAGACTGAGTACACCATTGAAATAGAAGTGATTGACAATAATTGGTGTATCGGGCAATCGGCCCACTCTCAGCTTATAAATTTATTCAGCTCTTCCCAACTATTGGTGGCCTCACATATGAATGTGTGATTGTTTCTCAAAGAACTCTCCTTAGAATTACTATTATTTTCTTGAAGATTTCGATATTCCAGCGACAGAACACTAAAATTCTCATTATTAGATACTTTTATCTTATATCTGAGTTGACTCTTTTCTATAGGTATTCGATCTCCAGTAAACCATATAAAGCTGGCGATCGGGTCTGCGTTCACAATGCAAATTACTCTCACAACTATAGGACTGCTATCAGTGGTTTCAGATATCCAAACATATTCTGGAGTTAGATTATAAGAGGAAAAGTAGGGTTGAATCTTAACTCTAACATTGATGTCAATATTTTTGCCTTCAAACAAATGCTGTATAACTGAAAGGGCTCTACAAGTATATGAGCCTTCATTATCTTTGGTTTTGAATAATAAGGTTACTCCTGAAGAACAACTGTCCGTCGGAAAGAGTTTTTGTGTCTTTAACAACAAATTGACCCAATGCACTAATTATCATATTATTATTGAACCACCAGCTGATCCGCGAAGTATTATCATAACCATCAAATTTAACATTACATCCAATTGTGATGGTATCGCCTTCAACGCCGATATAAGACTATTTGTCTGCGTATATTTCGATAGAATTATAAATATGAAGATTAAAAGAGGTGGATTCAGCATTCTTAAAAATCCACCATCTTATATTCTCCACCATTTTTTTTATTAGTATGAATCAAGAATAACTTTAAGCTCGACTGTTGTCTACCACTGATGTAAACTCTAGGGTTGATGTCATCAATTACTTCTCCGTAAGGATTAATCCATTCTAAGGTTCCATCTTTTTCATCGTCATCTCGAAGACATGTTATCAACTTCTATGGTTCTGTCCAAATGTCTATATCTGACTGATTTGACTCAAGTCTTACACCAAATATATAGTTTTGATGGCAAGAGAATATCACAAAAATAAAGCAAAACAAAATATTTTTTCGAAAATTTTGAGTTAATCTGACTAAAGATCTAAATTTTAATTATCGATTGGAGTAAATTATTATTAAAATTCCGGAAAATGCAATGCTTTATGAAAATATAGATTTTTCTGGAAAACTGAAATTTACACTGAAGTTATTTGTGAAACAGTAAAAAGTATTAAAAAAAATATTATAAAAAGTAAAACATTAAAAGTATAAATATAACTCTTATTAAACATCAAAACTTATTTACTTTTGCAAAATGAAAATTCAAGTGAGAGCTGAAGTTTCATTCATTAAATTTGAATAATTATTAATAATTTATTATTTAAACTTTAATTGGTCTATGAGTTGGACGAAGCACTCAATGCAAACTCAATGTTTCTCAAACATTACTGCATTTCTTTCATAATACTTTTACTCAATATCTTGTTATCTATTTCACAAAACTCATTGAAAATTTTTTTGCTGATAAAATTATAGAATAAACTTAATGTTTCTGAGCATAAAAAATACTATTATAATTGAGAAATGATCCCAAAATGATTTGAAATGAACCATCAAATTCTGCTGAATATGATCTGTGTTGACAACTCAAAGTTTTGTAACTAAATAAGAAGAAGCTTTTTATTTACAATAATTTCAAACAAATATTATAAAACTTTTTACATAACATTCAACAAAAGTCAAATACATGCTATTTAACAACTTATAAAAATGAAACACATCTAAAGAGTATATATAATAAATAAGTTGTATAAGGAATACAATCATTACAAACAGGAATTTGTATTAAACAATGAAGAGATAATAAGTATTAAAGGATAACAGACTTTCAGTCTTTTATAGCGCCAGGTCTTAAGCCTTTAGATTTCATATAACTGGTCAATTGATCGGGAATTTCAAAAAGTACTTCTCGGGCCAGATCTGCCTGCGATCTAATCCATGGTCCGTCACGTGACATGAACCTATTCATAGGTACAAATTGGACGATATCTCGTTCAGCCTGACGCCCATCAACACTGACCCGAACATCATCGCCATCCAACTCATCCATAGCCTCAAAGTCCGCATTCCCGACACCGATAATAATGATAGACAGTGGCAAAGATGCGGCCGAAACGATAGCAGATTTAGTGGCGTACATATCAGATATGATACCATCGGTTATGATTAATAATATGAAATAGTTGTCACCCGATTTGTATTGACGTGCTATCGATGCCGTGTTATTGATTACTGGAGCAAAGTTTGTCGGACCGTAGAGTATGATTGAGGATAAGGTTGTCCTGTAATGAGATAAGATTTCGGGAATGCCTGTGCAGTATGGCTGAGATGTGTTCCCGTTTAAAGGGAACTGATGTGAGACAACGTTATGTGGAGGTATTTTTGCGCCAAAACCATAGGCCGGATATATGCCTAACAATTCAAATTTCAAAAATTTTTCAAATTATTTCAATAGTTTTATTATAAGTATAAGAAAATTGAAAGTTTAATTTGAAAAAAGTTTCATGTTTTCAATAATTGTGTTTTGAATTTAAGATGTGTTTTCGTATGTCTAATAGAAAAGTTAATTCATTAAGAATAAAAAAACAACAAGAATTTATTTACCATTTCTATTATACGGAGAAATAATTTCTCCAACAGATCTCAACGCTATTTCATAAGAGTTTGGCTTTCCATGAATATCAAAATAATGCAATGAATGTGGATCTCTCGGGTCTCCATTAGAGGCCGTAAAATCGATGGCAACCGCAAAATGTAATTGAGTTCCGCCTCTTATATAATCCAAAAAACTTATTTCTTCGTCAACAATAATGAACGACAGCTCAAGTTTACCAGAATTCTGATAGTTAGGAGAATTTCTAGATTTCTTGGGGTTAATCACCTTCAAAAACAAAAACCCGGAATAAGCAATAGTTCTAAAAGAATTGATACCCTATTGAAAAATGTTTGCTAAACACATACATCATAACAGTTTTCAACTCCCGGGCCTTTAATTAATTTTGATACAGATGTAAAACATTGACCAATAAGTTTGTGCTGACCATCAAATCGTTCATCAAACAGCTCAATACGTATGGCTCTATCATAGTCTCCATTACATAGAGTTCTTGATTTGAGAGAAATAGGTTTCCATTCTTTAAGACCAGACCTGGTCTTACGCATCACTTCTGTCTTATGTATGACTGTAAAACTGCTGTCTTCGTTGGCTCGTGAGAACACTATGAATGGATCCAATCGAGCCCAGAATCGAGTTCTCTTTAGACTTTGGGCTCTAAAATTCATTGTCATTATATGTTTGCTTTGAGCCAGTTCTTCAACGACTAATATAATTTGTCCACAATTTTTATGCCCTTTAACTCCACCCAATGGTGCGATCATTTGTCTTCCTTGATGTGCAACTATTTCGGCTAATGTTGTCTCGTATTTGCCTAAGAAGTCATTTCCGCCCTCATATATATTGATGTCTCCTTTAAAAGCAATCAAAAGCAAAACTTTTTAAAGAGTAGGCATTATTTTTTTAGTTATCTATAAGAAAAGATTCACAACTTTTTCTTTATTTGTATCGAAATGCAAATCAATACTTGATATGAAAAATTGACTCATTTTTCGGATTTTGGGAATAAAAGCCCTCCTTTTTCTGAAATTTTTCTAAGTAGAAAATAAAGGTTTGCAGGGCTATCAAATTGTTTTTGTGACTTTTAATGTCAATTTTTAAGGTTCTATTCGAACAAAGAGACCTCAATATTGATCAGAAACATTTGTTACTTTGAGGGAATTTGAATTTGAATTTGATAAAATGGACTTCAAATTATTGTCTATTTTCAAGCTTAACAGATAACTTATTGCTAAAAAGAACTTTTTAAATATTTCATTTCAAAAAATCATATGAAACAATTTTTGCCGCATTATAATGAGCTAATTTATCTTATTCTTTCATAAAAGGCATTCAATTCATATTCTCCGAAAGCTTAAATGGGAAAAAATTCAATTTTTCTTCATGAATTAAAACTTAATTTCTATACATTATATGATTTTTTCATGAAAATTTGACTTTTGTTTCAATCATTTTTATACAGAGTATTTTTAAAAAAGAAAATTTAATTTTTGATATTTTGTAGAAATAAAATGAACAAATGGTAGAAAAAAATGTATTTGAATAGCAAAATAGATGAATGATATGAAGAATTTATGATAATATAATTTACCCAATTTAATGATCGGATCGACATCCCAAACCTCAAACTTGAGTCTCTGAACGCACTCAAAACTATACGACAGTTGAAAACGTTTAACAAAATCAGGATTGAGATTATCGTTGATCATTTCGGTGCGCCCGATCTCATAGTATCTGTCCTGCCAGTCATTACGCTGAAGGACAACCACCATTGGATCAGATTTGCTGAAAGTGTCTGCATCAATAAGATTACGACATGCTATACTTAGCTCTACTTGAGATGTGGGCATCTCTGCGTGTCCTGTCGTCGATGTCATCGGTGCTGACGGTGTCGCTAACACTGGGTATCGGACTGGATCTGATGAATGCGAGGCAGGAGAAGAAGTCGATGATGAAAATGGCTTAAATATATTGTCATTCATTTGAGCAAAACTTGATTATCACTATTATTTAAGACTTATTTTTATATTTAGCTTCAATTTTAGAAAGTTTTATCAGAGGATTATTTATTTAACTGGTAAACACATTGAAATTTTTCAAATCATTTTACTTATGATAACATGTTTTATATTTTTCACCTTTTATTTTCAGATCATTTCCTAGAAATTTTAGAATTTTTATTATTCAGTCTTTCGAGATTTGATGCAATACTGAAATATTTGTTCTGATTTGATATCAACTCATGATATACATGAGTAAAGGCTTAAGTATTCAATATTAATGATCTGCAACTAAAGTCGTGTTAGTTTTGGCATTTGCAGTGTGAAAATACTGAGAAAAGTAGACTTCATATTGTTATAAATAGAAGCAAAACATATCCCTGGGATTCCGTTTCTATGGTTATCCTCTTTATGATGCAATAGTGATGCTCATAGAGCTGGTAGAGAAGAACGAGATGATGGGCTCAACAGTTACACCATCAAAATCTTTGCGTCAGACATTTGCGTCATTTCAGTCGTATTCGTTGGAAACTATTGCTTTCAAACAGACAATCGATAGGTTTGGTAAATAAAAATATCCCTCAATTTTGATGAGCTTTAATTCAAATGTTGGCAAACTATTGCGTAAATTTAGGCTTAATTTTAGAAATTAATATCTCATAACTGAGTATTGCATGAAAATTCTAGTTTTGCAGAAGTACTAAAGTCTCAAATGTTTTGCAACTCTATGAATATTTTCATTAAGACTTTTGTATATATTTTTCTATGAATATATTTATGGCTTCGCATTAAAATCTGGATTCATTATAAATAAAAGTATTTTTCTAACCCCTAATCAAACAAAATTGAAGCCAACTTTTATTACTTGAGCAAAAATGAGGTCTAATTGAAAAAATTGGATTCATTCACACAATCAGATTTCTAATAATAAATATAATTGAATTCAATTTATAAGTTTAATGATAGAGAAAAATCCGGAAATCATTAGTACATCACAATCGACATCAATTTATTTCGAAACAATACATTTATTTCATTGAAAAAATGTTGCAAAAGTTTTTCTCAATCATTTGTAAAGTATTTGTTCCTAAATTTAAGCTAAAAATCTATTTAACTCTTCAAGTATACTATGATTATTAGACTATTTTTAGATAATTAAAATTTTATTGAATAATAATTTAATATTAATCTATCGAGAGCCTGGTATTAACTGATTATAAGGCTGTTATTTATAACATCAATCAATTTTCAATGTGAATAATTAAGATGTATAAACAATTATATTTGTTTATTAGCACTCTATATATAAGTACAGTGATCGTCGTCGTAAATTTGCCTTTATCAATCCTGACTGATGCGTGGAGAACAAATTTTTAAGGGTTCGCTCATTCATTTAATTACTTATTGAAAAGTATTAAAATTAAAACATGAATCATTATATGAAACTATTAAATTTTTATGCTTCACCTGATTTATCATCTGCACGCATCATGGATCAAAGAAGATTTACGAAGACGATCACTGTACAGCTACTCCAGTAAAGACATGTGTCCATCAATCCGAAAGTAAGCACTCCATAAGGGTTTGACAACTCATAACCACTACTCAATACTAATACTCATTACTACTATTCAATTCTATTACTCATAAAAATTTGAATTTGTAAGTTTTCCTGAATGATTCATCTAAGTTTATCACTGGATTATCCGGGATCTCTGCATGTCTTTCTTGGAGTAACTGTACATCATATATAAATTTCAGAGCAAATTCAACGTTTCTAGTATATATATAGATATAAGTTGCTACTGAGAATGTTTTATAGGATCATCAATTACATATATAAGTACAGCTAACCGATGAAAGATATGCAGAGATCCCATATGATCCAGTGATAAACTCAGATGAAACATAAGAGGAAACTTACAAATTGAAATGTTAATGAGTAATTACATTGAATAGTAGTAATGAGTATTAGCGTTGAGTAGTGGTTATGAGTTGTGGAACCCTTATGAATCCTCATCCCTTCCGGAGTGAGGGATACATATCTTTCCCCGACTAGCTGTACATTACTGGAAGATCCTGTATGGGTGGCAAATCTAGTGATTATTGTTGTAATGCTTATAATTTCTAAAATAGATTTAAAAACGATAAATATTTGATATTGAATAACTGCTTTTTCCTAAGTCAAGTTACTATTCAATAGGATAATTGAACAATTTTATGCTTAATTTTTTCAAATGAAATAATATTGAGAATAAATATATCTTCTTTGCACACAATGATACAAAGTCTAAAAAACAAGCAATTGTTTACTTACAAAAATTAGATCAACTGATGTCAAACTGTCTGAAAAGTGGTAATTAAGTTTATGTGAGATGTTAATGATGGCACAGAAATAGATAATTAGCTGAACAAAACCCAGTAAGTGGTACCGAACAAAAAAATCTACATAAAAATAATGCTTAAATTTCTTTTTCTATTCAATGATTGAGTTGAAAAGTTTTGAAGAAATAGTAATTTGTTTACAACAAGAATTAATAGACTATGAAATAATTGGTAACTAACAGTAGTGGAGTAGTCCTTAATTATACATAAATCCATAATCCTGTTGATTAATGATTAAAAATAATTAATAATTAAATATAATTTTCGAAAAAATTTTAAGCCTTACATGTGTTCCTGAAACACTTTGAAATAAGTGTCGCAACACTCATATGGCTTTGTGTGACTTAATTCATTTGTTATCCTTTATTAACTTTTAAAAAGTATTCATGCGTTCCTTTATTTTGACTCGAGTACTGAAGTGTAACATCAAAGCTAAAAATGATTGAATCAGAAATCGTAACTTTCTATCATGTAAAGTCCTTATTTCTATGGCATATATATTTCTGTATTGAGAAATTGAACCGATTTTCCGAAACTTTATATTAAAACTATGTTTTCAAAAATAGTTGGCAAACTTCACACTCTGTATAGAAGAAACTCATTTTGAAGATAGTGTTTAAAAAAGAATTGAGATTAAGAAAAATTAGTACAACTTAAGAGAAGATCAAACAAACAGAAAAGTTTCTTCTTTTGGCAAAACTTAAGATTGATTTAATAGTAAAGAAATTAAATTTCATATTTGAAAAGCGTTTTAAATAAATACTTTAATGATTGTTTTGATAGTAATATGAAATTAAAACAGTTGTATAATAACTGCGATGTGATCGATGAACAAAACTTAAAGAAATTCAATAGTGATAGTAATGATGTTGAAAATGTTGATTATGTTTATAAACGAGAGATAGTTTGGCGTAACGTTATATCACTATCTGCTCTACATATCGGAGCTGTTTATGGGTATACTTTAGGACTTAATCCACAGATACCATGGATTGCGTTTCCGTTGATTGACCTCATTGGCCGATTCGGGGCTTTCGGAATACTAGCAGGTATTTTAACAGTATTTATTAGCGAATCCTTTCCTTTGTTTTAACTTTTCTTCAAATATATTACAAGATGTCGTGTGAAAAGTATCTCCTTTTTTACCAATTATTTTCTAATTCAATAGAGTCATGATTTGAATGTTTAAGAAATCAAATAAAATTTAATGAAAAAATTACGAATTTATAACATAACTAAAGCATTATAAGATATTAAGAATCAAGTCTTTAACAAAAACAATAGAAATGAAACTCATTTCACAGGTAATTGTGGTCTTAGAATAAGATTCAAATATTTAATCATTTTGATATCATATTCTTTCACAATATTTTTTCATGTCAATCATTATTAACAATATATTTCTCTTATTGTTAATTGAAAATTATTGTGAATTTAAGTTAAATAATTAGCTCAACTAAACAAAAAGTAAAAAGTTTAAAATAATAAATTATCTGTTTCATAAGTTGGACAACTTTTCATTTATGCCTCACTGCTTGAAACTCATTATGAATTTTTTTTTCATTAAAAATTGAATAAAATTTGAATAAATATATTTTTTACTTATACCGACAGGTAGTCATAGATTATGGGCTCATCGATCTTATAAAGCTCGACTACCGTTACGTATACTATTGATGATTATGCATACAGTTTCTCTTCAAAATGATATATACGAGTGGTGTAGAGATCATAGGACTCATCATAAGTTTAGTGAGACAAATGCTGATCCGCATAATGCCAAAAGAGGTTTCTTTTTTGCTCATATGGGATGGCTTTTAGTTAGAAAACATCCGGAAGTTATTAGAAAAGGTAACTCTAATTTTCAAAACTTGGATTTTAATTTTAAAAATATTATTTCACAACAATTCGAAACTTCATAATAATAATAATACCCCAAAAATTTGAATGATTTATATTAAAAAAGTTACATTTTTAATTGGATAATATATTTATTTGAGATTCTTATTTCTAATTTGATTTTTATTCCATATTTTATTGAATAACTTTCATTTTCAGGTAAAACAGTGGACATGAGTGATGTTTGGGCGGATCCAGTGGTCAGATTTCAGCGTAGATTTTATATACCATTAGTTATCATATTTTGGGGAATAGTCCCAACATATTTAGCTCATATATTGCTAGACGTATCAAAATTGCATTGTTTTTTCGGTGCAGTCATATTTAGATACGTATTTTCCTTACACTCTGCATGGCTCGTAAACTCAGCCGCACATCTTTACGGGCGTAAGTTCTATGACATCCAAATCAAACCACGAGAGAATCGATACGTTACTTATGCAGCTATGGGTGAAGGGTATCATAACTATCATCATACGTAAGAAAATTGCTATTTAAACATTTCGTTAATAAATAATTTCAAAAATTTCTAAAAGCTATTAATTTCAAAATCGAATAGAATGCTTAATTTTTATTAAAATTACAAAATTAGATATAACGAAAACGGTAAAAAAATTGTTTTGTATTACTCAAAGTGTACTCTTTTGAAGTCTTCAAATAATATAAAGGCCTAAGTCTTATGAAAAGTAAAATAAAGTTGTATTAGTCATAAATCATTTGATGTTAGGGGAAGAGGTACTTGAGTGAAAACTTCTTCAGTCTAAAGAACTTAATAGAGGCTCTCTATTAATATTTCTAAAGCCCTTTACAGAGAAAAAAGTTTTACTCCAGCACTTCTTCCCCTCACGTGTTCATTTGAGTTATTGAAACTATTGTCAGATAGAAAACATGATTCAAAAATTTGAGTCTATATCTAAACTTTACGAAGTCTTTTAAACAAAAACAATAACCAGTTTGTAAAAGTTTATATAGAAAATAATTATGAATATTTAAGAGTACATTTTGAGTAGTAGACGACAATTCCATCTGCTTATTCATAATCAATATTCGATATTAAATTTGCTAATTTTTAATGTTAATTTTCATTAAAGTTTTCCGTGGGATTACTCTGCGAGCGAAATGAACTGGAAGTTCAACTTCAATCCCGCCACTGCTTTCATAGATTTGTGTGCTTTTCTCGGTTTGGCTTATGATCTTAGGAAACCTGATCATAATGTTGTTAAGACTAGAATTGGCAGAACAGGAGACGAAGTTTTATATAATAAATATATCATTCATTTCAGTACTGTTTTAGATATTTCATT
>JAQFZT010002506.1:0-11403 GCA_034696325.1 Camisiidae sp. | reverse complement strand
ATAAACAAAAACACTGTTTTATCCCATTTTAATAATTTTCCTCATACCGCATGCCAAGTAAATTATTGGGTCACTTTCAAAAAACTCAATAACTGTTATTAAAAAAAGTTAAATGAACAGGTTTAGTTTTATTTTATTGTGTTTGTAAAATAAACTTACTAAGGAAGTAAAAGGAGCTTGCTGTTGTATTAATAATAATAATAATAATATAGTTTATTAATCATAACAAGTTTATTAAATATAAGATCAAATAATATCAGAAACATCTCAGATTATTAAATAAAAAGCTTTGAGCTGTATTTAAAAAAGAAATGAGCTTATCATCATCTCTTATGAGATGAGGCAATGAATTAAATAATACAATAGCATCACAGAAAAAATTCTTGTCACAAAAATGATTTCGTGTTTTCAATGAGGTTAACAATATTCCATTTCTAGTACTTTAAACAATAAAATATTTTCCCATTTTAGAGGAACATCATTATGATTATGCATACATTTAAAAATAATTCTGAGAATAGAAAATTTCCTTCTCATCTCAATAGGCTTCAAGTCTAATTCTTCTAGTCTTTTTTTTTATAATTAAGACCAATTAACCCTTTTTTAAAACAAATAAATCTGGTGGCACTCCTTTGTACAGATTCTAGATTTTATCAATTTGTGAGTTGTTCGGAAGCCAACAAATATTACAATAATCAATAATTGATAAAACATATAACTTATATAGTAATAGGAATAATTCATTATTTGCATAATGACATACTCTTTTAAGGAGTGCCCACTTCTTAAAAGAAGTGTTAACAACATATTCAACATGTTCATTAAAACTTAGATTGTTATCAATAAATGTTTATGAATTTATTTGTTTCGATTTTCACATTATTTATTGTATAATTAGGCAAGTCTTGAGTTGATTTGGAATTGAATCTCAAATGAACAAATTTTTTAGGATTGAGTTCCGGTCAAAACACAATTCATTTAAATTATTTAAGTCAGATTGAAGATCAAAAACATCAGTTTGAGAAAAAATTGGTTTATGTAGAGCGCTATCGTCTGCAAATTGTTTACAATTTGAACTTTTGATCACTTTTGGCAGATCTTTAATATTAATTTATTATTAATATTGAACAATTGTGGAGATCCTACGCCCCCTGAGGTACCCTACTAGTGATGTTTTTAAACTATGATTTATTTTCATTGAATAAAACACTTTGTTTTCTGTCATAGAGATAGCTTTCAATAGTTTTGAGGCACTTATCTCTTATTCCTATCTCAAACAAATTTTCAAGTAATAATTTATGCTTAACATTATCGAAAGCATCTTTTTTATCAAGAAAAATTAAGTCAAGGCATATCAAATTTTTATCATTCAAGCTCATAGTTATGTCAAAAATTAAATCAATTATCTGATGAGCTGTACTCAAACCTGCACAAAACCCATATTGATTTAGAGGAATGATGTTATTTTTTGTGATAAAAGCATTAATATTATTGAAAATACATTTACAAAATAGTTTTAGAATATTTTTTTCAATAGTGACCGTTCTGTACGATTCAATGTTTTCAATAGGTTTTCCTTTCTTATGTATCGGTATAACAATAGACTGTTTTAAGCCATTGGCAATTTTGCATTCATTTAACATGAGACTGAATAATAGAAAAAAAAATTTGCTAAATATTTCAGGACATCTTTTTAATAAAACATTGGCAATTTCTCATGATATACTGGATTTTTTTCAAATTCAAAGTTCACTATTTCTCTCAAAACGTCGGTTTGAGTTATAGAAAACTGACTGTTTTTGAATATTTAATTCGGAAAATTCTATTTCATATTATTTGAAATGAACCTCATTTTGTTACCAATGCTTATAGCAAAACATCAACTTTGACTACTTTATTATGAATTTAAACCGAGCATGAATTAAATGTTGGCTAACGTATCATTAAATTAATTTCTTAATAAAATTATTTTTTTCTATTGAAAACTTTGAGAGGTTTTATAATAACTTTTCAAATAATTATTTGTTATAACTTTATTTTAAAGCACATGGTTTTCGAAACTTTGTAACAAATATTTTATCTGAAACAAACAATTAAAAAATTTTGAATAGAAAATAGTGGGGCATTAATGTATTAAATATGAACTTCTTACTTAGACTCTTCATATTTAGTATATCGATGATCCACCCAAGAGTAGTCCAACCATATAAGTCACTCCTCTCTCGTATCATTTTTCGAAGAGATATAGCTCAAAGAATTCAGAAATGTAAACATCCATAAAACCGCCCCCTTCAGTTTCTTTCGCTAATATTTAGTATGTATGTTCCCCTCTCCAAGTACAGTCTAACCATATATTTCACGCCTCCCGGGGGTGAAAGCCATACCCTAAAGTTACCCCGTAATTGTTTTAGTGTTTGCAACTCGTATATGCACAAACATTTGTCTGGCATATTATTGAAACAAAATTTTGTATTTGAAGTCTGGACAAAAGTGAAAGGAGTTATGCGTAGGCGCTTTTCAGATTGCTTTTCAGATTGCTTTTCAGATTGCCACCACTTTACAAATGCATCACATATAATAAATGTTTTGAGTTTGCATTGTAGTTATTACTTTTTCACACAACTTTTCGTGTTATTATTCTATTAATGTTTTCATATTAACGAAAATTTTTAGAATTAATTTTTAAAAATTTCATTCCAAGGTATCTTAATGTCAAAGAAAGACATCATCCGGGAGGAAGGATTGACAGATCGACTCCGGGAGGTCTGGTCAGCCCACTAATATTTAATGATTTACTATTCTTTTAACGAAAGTTCAATGTATAGCACAATTTTGTATTGTTGCTCATTTTACTTTAATTTAATACATTAAATAACAAATTTTTATAAATACATATTAAAATATTAACTATTAACAAGTTTTCAAAAAAATAAACTCTTATCAGATTTAACGCCTCCAAATGAAGGTTTGGCCAAATTGAAGTCTAATAAAATAAATAAGTTACTAATAATGATCACATCAATTATTTTGTAATTATGTATATTTCATGCTATTTATGTAAAATCGTTTAATTTTCTTACGTTTAGCTGAAAAATCAGAGTTTGTTTCTTCAATTTTCTCTGAAGATTTATTAACGTAACTGTACTGACCATCAGAGGATATCTGAGGATAAATTTCAAATTAACTTTTTAGAATATACTCATCATTTTGTTTTTTATATTTGTGAGAAAGTTTAAATTAATATTCAAACAATAGTGAATCAGTATTATAACCCGTGTTACTCAAGGATCGAGTTTTTCAGACTCCGCATTGAGCCTGAGCTCCACCCATTTCCTAGAAATTTCGCCTCTGGGCTGAGTGGTACCACGTCTTTAGTTCGAACATCTTTGGTTTGACCGTAATTTAAGTTATAACATTCAAATGAGCTATAATACATTCAACTTGAATTCGACTTAATTCAATTTTGAATTTGAGATTATTTCCATATAACTTAATCTGGTTTTAATTACTTTCACATTCCTTTAAACTTCATTTTGATTAATTAATTTGAATTTGAGCAAATTCAAGTTGAATGTATTGTAGCTCATTTTAATATTATAATTTAAAATACTATCGAACCAAAGATGTTCAAACTAAACACTTTCGAAATAAAGATGCGTTCGAACAAAAGACGTGCTACGGGACTGAGTTGAGCCGCAGCCTTACCTTATGTTGAATTTTTTTTATTCAAATCATTTTATTTTTCCAAAAGAATATTTATTTGCTAGTATTTATTTTCAAGGAATAAGAAAAAACAACATTTTAAGATTTTGTCAAAAAGTACTTAATCAAGCATTTGAAAAATGTTAGATTTTTTCATCAAGTTTTAATGTTCTCTTAAAGCTATTTGAAAAGAATACTTTCCAAGTCAACCGCTCGAAAATAGCAGTAAATTTGATGTTTTTACTTTTCGACAAAAATGGATAAAAATTTTCACAATAATAAATAGAAGGGGTGGAGTCCCTTTCTCCGAGGAACATTCTCCGAATGGCAATTTATTTAGCCATTTTATCCGAATGGGTTTTTAAATAGCCTTTTTGTCCGAAAATAGAGCTTTTGTGCATCACTCAATTTCTGTTTAAGCAATCCCTGATGTCAGATATAAAAATAAACTCTTTTATTAAATCATTTGAAGTCTCATTTTAAAAGCTAAGGTAAAACACACACACACACACACACACACACACACATATATATATATATATATATATATCATATATCATATATGCAAAAAGTGCCAGATTGTGCATAAATTAAGAAATATTAATTATTTTGAAAATAATCGAGAGCTCTTAGCGTAACCCAGGGTGTGCTACGTGGAAGCAGCTCTAATAGCACCCCATCCCCACACATTCAAAGCTCAAACACCTGTCAACTCTTCTTTTCTATCATTTAATTTGAGCCCAAAATTTTTAATCTTAGCTCAAATACTTTTTCAACCCTTTTTGTATGAGTAGAGTCACAGTTACAAATGTAACTCTAACCACATGCTGTGAGGTGTAGACATCTTATCCAACAGACAATTTAAGCGGACTGTTTATACTCATCTTAATTTAATAATTAGTTCTATTACTGAAATTTTTTTTGTTACAAATGTAACACCCAGACTGCAACAAGATCAACACCTTTGGGAAGAGCGCAGTGTTGCCAGATCTCCAGTTTTCAACATTTATCTACATTCCTATAGTGGCAATGGAGACCATTTCTCCAGTTTTTAGGTTTAAATACGGAATTAGTTTATTAATTTGGGGGTATTTTTATAAGTAGATTACCATTTTTGAAATAAACTTTCCAACATTAGATCGAAATCAATACTTTTCATACCTTTTGAGAAATTTTTATTCAGACAGCTTAAAGTTTTGCTTAAGTTTTGAATTGTTCATCCCATTAGTATATAATAAATTGTAAATTGAAACAATCAATATTCATTATGATTATGCAAATTAACAATTATCAAAACTTTGACCCTAAAAAAGTGCTTGGTCTCCCTTTGTTTCTGAATCTCCAATTTTGAGCCCAATCAAATCTGTCAACACTAGAAGAGTGCCATATCACAAATATGTGGGGGATTAGGGGTGTGAAAAAACTTCTGTTTTGAATGACAATTTTTTCTCCTCAAATTTTTTATCCTTCTAAAGAGAAGAAGCAAAAAAACATAGGAGGAATCAAAGCATACACTTCTTCAGTAAACTAGAAAAAAGCAAAATTGGGACCAAAATATACATTTTCAGTAAACTTAAAAATAGCATAGGGGACCAAAGGATACTTTTTCAGTAAAAGTGAGAAAAAAGCAGTGACAAAGGAGTCATGCACATAGTACGTACTCTGTTTAAGGGGATTTTCAGCACCCCTCTTTGTACGCATCTGTACGCTTTAAGAAGAACCCCCTGAAGAAGTACGTACACTTCTACTTGAACAACTCCTCCCCCACTCGGATAAAGATCTAAATACAGAATTGAATAAAACTTAATTTATAAAGTGTTTAACATATTTTTAATAATATAAACGGTAAAACATAAATACTCAAAATTAAATTGTTAACATTTAAAGTAAAACATGAGGATTTCCAATTAACCATATAAATACAAAAAGTATGTACTTTACTCGTACACACCCCCACTATATATCTCGTACGCTTTTGAGTGATTCCCCTTCACTGAGTACATACTATGTGCATGACCCCAAAGGTATACTTTTTCGTTTCCGATTTTCCGACATTTCAACAATACCCTACCCCTTATAGTAGCACCACTTGTTAATGATATTTCAAATAATGATTGTGCCATTATTTTATACAATGGGATGGAGACCAGCGTTCCGCAAGGCTTGAGCTTTACATGCTGGCGAGCCTTGAGCTGAGCCTGTCTACGTCTTTAGAACTGAGCCTGAGACTTGAGCCTTGAGTCTGACTTCGTATTAAAGTTGTAAATTAAAAAGACTCATTCAATTTTATTGGATTATCAAAATTATATAACAGTAGACGGTATAAGGCAGTGGTATTCACTACGTGGGCCGCATGTGGCCCACGATTGCTTTTCTTGCGGCCCTCAACGAGATAGTCGTCAACTTAAGAAATACGAAACAGTAACACATTTTATCACACTTGCAGCCCTATTAAACATTTCCTACATCTGAATTGACCCTTGGCAATTTCCTAGTCAATACCATTGGTATAAGGTATCCCTCAGGATGGATATGGCCCGATCATGATTTTTCCAACCCTCTGAAAATATTAGAAACCAGAGTTATAAGCATTTTTACCTAATAGTTTTTTAAAAATCTAAAAATTTTACTACAACTTGCCATTAATTTAGAGCTCAGAGGATTCCTAAAATTATTATAATTAGCTTTATTACATTGAATCGGGCAATTGAGACGTATTCAGTTGCCAACCGCTGTTTTAAATTAATAAGTGTTTCAAATATTTAAGCATTAAATGAGCTCACATTAAAGCTCGAAAAATCTATTGAGTTTTCACATTCTTAGTAATTTAATCCTTAGCTTTTGAAAATATATATATATATTAACATAAATTTGAATTTTCCATTAAAATCATAAAATAGTATAAATTTTGTGAATACTTTATCTTTGATAATTTTTAATTTCTCTAAACATGAAGTTTTGCAGGAAGTGCTGCCACATTTTTCACGTGTAATTCCTTCACTTTTCAACATATCCCTAAATATTGTCCGGTACATTCTGGGACAAAAGTTTTTCAATAGAACTAGATGGAGTTTTATTTTTTCAGTCGAAAGATTACAAAATATTTGTTGATATTGTATTCTGTTCTTGTTTATAAGGCTCTTATTAATTAGTTAAATCTTTCCATTTTTTCAAATTAAACACTACTACAAGGGCTCTGGTCATCATAGAGAAACCAAACCGGTCTCATTAGATTCAGTATAGACTGGAGTAGTGCCGTAAAGTTTTTTACCCCAAAAAAAGTGGATACTTTGCAAAAAAAGAGTGTACGCCTCTGTGCATATTTCTCATGTTGCCTCTATTATAAACAAAGCCTTATGTATCGCAAGTAGAGAGGAATTGCGCTTTAAATTTAGCCAAAGATGCTTTTATCAGTTAAAAAATATATTCCTAAGAGATTCACAACTTTATGAATGTGGGGCACAATTTCACTTATTATTAATAATTTATAGTTATAAAAAAATTTTGCTCATTTTATCAAATTGTAAAGTATTCTCAATTATATCGTTTCATAATACATATTCAATGATTATTTCATTAACTATACCCTCCAAAAGTATCATAAACAATATTCCGGGACATTTGTATGTCAAGGAATGACTCTTTCCTTAAGCAGGGACTCAGTGGTCGATTCCGGTACTGTACCGGCCATTCCCGGACGTCTGGCAACGCTATTTCCGGCTCATATTATAGGCTCATTTAGCCTGAGCCTGAGTAAAATCATAAACATGAGCCTACGGAACACTGATAGAGACTCATCTGAACTCATGGCATTCTTTTTCTTTAAATAATTTTCAAAGCCTTATTAAACGAATATCAAGTATAATAATAAAAATGAAGAATTGAAACCTTTTTTATAATAAATGGCACGTCATAGACATGATTTTGATTGGATTTAAGAGTTGGTCCAATTTGAACATCACATTCTTCAAAATGATTGGATTGTGTGACAAAACCTATTGTTGAAGTTGCGTAAGGTATCGGTAAATAAATGCTTTCAATTCTATTTTGATTTTCATTGGCTGGCATTTCATTTGAATTTTCGTGTAAAGAGTTTCGACATTTGTTCTCAATTTCATTTGTAATTTGATTATCGAGTTTCACTGCATTTTCATCAATAGAAATCCTGAAAATTTCTTGATTGTTATTGTTTTTGAATTGCAGAATACAAATAACAACAGTCACTAAAATAACTATTATTAGAGCACATGATATCGGAATTACAAAATTAAGTTGAGATAATAGCCATTTACTAAAATTGCTTAAACTTATATAATAGTTTGCCAATTGATTACTGGTTTGGGCCACATTTGGACCAATAGTTGAGCCCAAATTTGTTAGAGTAGAAAATATATACTCTGCATCTGTAGATCCGGCGTCACTCATGGCGGTTATTAACAAATTATACCATTCACCTGATGTCAGGTCTGAAATAATAAGCTTTTCTGAATTTAATGCTAAATTCGATTCAATTACATTCCATTCGTTTTCTTTTTGTTTCTTATACTTAATAATGAAAATATTTATTTGACAGCCAATACTTTTCCATGAATTTAAGTCTAATGTGACAAATGTTGAGTTGGATTTGAGAAACATAGATTTTTCGGGTGCTAAAGGAGCTTAACATATATGCCGTAATTAAGAAAAATATTAATATTAATCATTTAATTAAATTTCATTTCATTCATACCATTTCCTTCTGTTCGGGCGAGAATCACATCACTTGAATCCCCCTTCAATTGAAAGTTTATTAATTTTAAATAATTTGAGCTTAATTAAAATAACTAATTTCTACTCTTATTTAATTTAATTCATTAATAGTGAAGACAATCATAAATTTAAGGGTTGGATCTTTGATTAAATGCCATAAATTTTATACATATGCCTAGTGTGACCAGGTCTGGCCAAGAGGTTCCGGGAGTCAAACAAATATGAAAGGGGGGACCAACGCATGTTTCTTGAGGATTTCATATTTGAGAGAAAATGCAAAGCACAGACAAAGTACTATCATTCTACAAAGCACTACAAATCTGATTCTACAAATTTAGTCAATTCCGGGATTATAGGTCTGGTCACTCTACATATGTCAATGTCATCAATGATTGTAATAATTTAGTAAATTTATCAAATAATCAATTACTTGTCCAATTGTATTGAATGCATTCATATATATTTGATATCTTGCACCACATTTAAGACCATTTATTGTGAATGTTTTAATTGTAGAAATTTTGAGAACTTTCCACTCTTTATCTTCTCCTCTATAAGAAATAATAAAACCAGAAATAGGTTCGTCTCCAAAGACACTCCATTCAAGTTGTATTGAATTGGAAGAAGTGTCTAAGACTCTAATAATGGGTGCATTGGGAACATCAAATTCAAAAGTTTGACCCATCATATCATCTGATGGAGGTCCAGAACCGGCTGAATTGAATAATTGAACTTTTATGTCATATTTTGTAAATTTTCTCAAATTGTTCATCTCATATTCTTCTCTATCCGTTTCAAGTGAAACATCAATTGTTTTAAAGACAAACGCTTCACCACTTCCATGCACTCGATATCCAACATAATAGCCTTTGATTTTTGGCACATATCCTGAACCAAAGATAGGTTTTTTCCACAACACTTTTAAAGATCGTGCACTTTTAGCCACTATTATTATATCAGTCGGAGGTAAAGAAGGAGCTGTTGATCATAAAAGTCATATAAAATTTTATTTTTGCTCTATATTAATCACTATTAATTATAATTTAAATGAATTTTGTTGATTTGCCCCAAAACACAAATCAAGCAATTTGAAGGCAACCCAAATCATTTAAAGGCTATAATGGCTACCATACTCTGTACTAATAATCATCATCTATTGATTGTCTTTGTATTTGATTAAACTTATCAATTTAAATTCAATAAAATTAATTGCAAAAACTTATCAAATCAAACTCACGTTCTTCTAATGTAGTGATCGTAATAAATTGACTCAATTCACCTAAAAGTCAAACAAAAGTTTGTAAGTGTCTGATTAGAGTGAGGTTAGAATCTCAACATGTTTACAGACCCTTTCCTAATGAATTTGTTGCCCCAACCCTTATATCATATGAAGTAAATGGAATCAAATTTTTTATTTGATGACTCGTTTCGGTTGCCATTATTTGATGGGAATTCATAGAATTGGTCCACATTTGATGTTCTGATTGTTTATATTGAATATTATATTCGGTGATTAAAGCATTTCCATTATATGGTTGGCTCCAAGTTAAGGTAACGCTATTACTTGTAATTGTTTTTGATTTCAAATCAAAAGGTGGATCCGGTAGTTCTTGTACTATTACTCTAAAGCTTTTCTCATTACTCCCAAATCTATTGATTGCAATACAAACAAATATTGCAGAATCCAATCGTTCAGCCGATGATATACTCAGTTGCGATATTATGTTTGGTTGCATTTTATTTTCTACCTTATATTTGTCTGAATTAGAGCTAATCACTATTGAATTTTTTTTCCATTCGATTTCAATTCCTTCTCTATTATCTCCAATAGGATTACATTCAAGTTGAATCATTTCGTCTTTTTTCACAGTCAATGATACAAATTTCTCATTGAATTGCGGCGGACCTTAATTTCAATCAATTGATTTAATTAAAAACTCCATAATTACCGCATACATAAACATAATTAAATTAATATTATATTTATTTCAAGTCAACTCACTTTTCACATTGATTTTGATAATTGTGCTGATACTAGGATTCACACCATTGAAAGCTATCATTTATTTTCAAATAGTTATTAATTATATTTAAACAATTGAAAATTGAATTAAAAAAAAGTTTAAACTTAAAAGAATGACAAATACCGCTACAAATATATTTTCTTTCATCAAATTTATTCACATCCTTTATAATGAGTGACCCGTTTTCCAGAATCTGAATGTGAGGATTACTAGTGATTGTTTTGAAATTTTCAAGTTTTGCTTCATTATTAAGTTTGTCATTCAACTCATTAGAATTGTATTTATAATCAACGATTTCCATACGTTTCCATCTTATTTGTGGTTCAGGTATTCCTTCTGCCTGACAGTCAATAACAATTAATTGTCCGATAACTGTTTCCATATCTTTAGGCTCTTTCACCCAAATCGGTGCCACTTTAATAGAAGAAAGTAAACTATAATTAAACAGATACAGTATATTTCAAGCTAATTCAACTAAATTCAACTAAAGCCTATCATATAGTCAATTCGTAAGTCTTGGGGAAAGCTTCAGCACTTTTCTGTATCAATTGCTCTGTTAGCAATGTTACAATTTTATTTTTCTTACTATTACAACTTCATTTTCTTTTGATTCAACTTTTTTAAGTTACATCATTTCATATTTTGTTTAGATAAAAACAATTTTATAAAAAAAATTCAACTAAGTATGGAACCGTTGCAGGTCTTAACTACAAAACATTTACTACGAACTTCTTTGCTACTAATCTTTACTTCGACAACGTCTTATAAAGATATAAAGATCAATTTTTGCTAATTTTTCCTCCTCCAGTCGAGCTTATTCCAGTTGCCAACCGTAATTGCAAAGTATTTAATAAGTACAGGAGGAAACTTTGAAAGCGAGGATAGCAACTAGAGTAAATGATGCGGGATGGATGTATCTAAGGGACCA
>JAQFZT010002505.1:0-11406 GCA_034696325.1 Camisiidae sp. | reverse complement strand
GCATTCAAAGTCCAAAACTCATACAGGTATGCAATCAAATCGCGCTGAGAGGCTGTGACGACTTTTGGCAACAATTTTATTTAACGCTTGCGGTCGAAGTGATGGCTGTGTCAACATTTCAGATAAAAAGATTGATCTGACTCTCAATACTTCATTTGATGAGAGGAAATGCTGAGTTGACTAACAATACTTAGTCTAACTTAAGTGTGAGTTCAAGTTCAATATATATAAAGCAATTTATTTTCAAAGTCAATCTCATTCCTATGATTTGAGAATATAGCGACTCAAGTCATTCGATTAAATTTGATGTAAAAAATATTCATGAAGAATAAAAGGCCAGAGCAAAAGGTGTAACACATTAACATTGAACTGTTCAAACGTGAATATTATGGACGGGTTAATAATGGCCTTTCTTAATGTACAGGACACTAATAATGATCAATTTAATGTCATTTTGATTCAATGATTGGAAGGTTTCAAAAAATTCCAATCATTTCATTGCCGTTCAATTCATACAATTTTAGCTCTTATTGAGTCGAGTTTAACCTTAAATTCTATAACGAATGCTTTATTTGACAGTTAGTTATTCATGAAATAAACACTTCAATTCTCATTACATAGATTTTGAGTCAAATGAATTAAAACAAATTCTAAATAGTATTGAAATATTATTCATACCTCCGTTTTCGTGAATTTCATATAAAGCATATTCAGGCACTGAAAGCATCCTAATATCGGGACGGAATTTCTCAATAAGTATTTGTATGACATCGTGAGTCGTGGCAGTGCTCGACACACGAATGCATTTTGTGGCAACTTTTTGACCCGCGTCTTGAAAGTAGAATCGCATAACGCCATGAAATTCCAATACCTATTAATTATAACAAATAAATTCATAAATAAATTGTTTCAAATTATTAAATAATGTTTTTAATCAAATAAAATCTATATCTATTTATATGTCTGAATATTAGAGTGTTTTAAAACATGCTTTACTTTACGAAACCATTTACGCAAAAACATTTTGATTAATAAATGATGAGAAAACAGAAATAATTTGAAAATATAGATTATTGGCTATTTTAAAGTTATTTTTCTGACTCAAAAGTTAGTGATTTCGTGCATTTCTTTGTTGTATTGAAATCCTTGTGTTTGTGCAAAGGGCTTATTAGAGGCCAACCTCTTCACTAGTTAAGTTTGGACTTTAGTCCGCAATAAAGTTTGTCCGCATTTATGCAAATAGAGTCAGTCCAATAGAATTACAAACAAGTGGTTTGAAATGAGTAAAACTGTTGAAGTGAAGGGAGACTAAGCATAACAGCAGTTTAAGTTTTAAATTACAGCATAACTCTGAAAGCGATCCCATATTGAGGGAGTCCATAGTTTGAGCAAATTTTGTGAAATAATTTCAGTGAAAATGAGCCGCATCTCAGCAACAGTTAATTGAGCAGAAATATGAGCTTTAGTTAGAAAATATATGATCATATTAGGAGTTGAGTACAACCAAAGAATCACTTGTGTTTAATAGGATAGAGCGGAAAGTATTATACCCTTAATTCAAGTTTACAATTCTGGGAACTGTGAGATGAGACAAATATTCTATTTTTGTTTCAAAAAATGTTTTTGCTAGAAATATAACAAATATAACAAATATAACGCTAGACTAATCCCAACAGAAAGTTAATTGACATATAATTTTGTTGTGCAATTCAATAGGCAATGGTTTTGACATTTGAAATGTCTAAACGTTCTTATATATGAAATGCTATAATATATATTTTTACACATGAGATGTTAGAAAAAGCACGAACTCAAACATACCAACACTATTTAGGTTAAAGTCTAATTAGTGCGATGTGTAAAAAGTCAAAATTTACATAATTGCAGTTCTCATTCTTGAGACCGCATTTCAAGCCTTAGAGGCAAAATACTTATTATTTTCTCCAACAAAACAATCTATTCATTAAAAGCAAACAAAATATCTCATATTTTGTAATATTTATCCATTAATACAATCGTTAAGAATTCAATTAAGTTTTTGTTAACTTCGATTATGAACACTATTATTAAGTCGTTACAAATAGATGTTGAATAGTGTTGAGATTCATTATAATATAATGATATAATAGACTAATCTCTCAAAATGATAATTAAACCCTCAATAACACAAAAGTACGACCTATTTATTTGCAAAACAATATTTAGAGGTTGTCTGTGATGTGAAAATCTCAAAACTCATGAAGAGAAATGAAGTCATTAAGTAATGTGTTCTCGAAAATTAATTTAACAAATCTTTCAAATAAAAGTTTTATTTTCTAAACCAAGTTATTGTTAGTGTATTTGATCTCTGATTTCGTGAAATGGAATCTAGTTGTAAAAAATGTGTTATGAAAAGCATTCTTTTGATATTTTCATAATAAGCTGTTTATAAACTCATAATAAGTACAGATTAAAAATAAAATACTGTATAAATTTGCAACTTGTAAATGAGATGAAA
The DNA here is from genome assembly GCA_034696325.1 of Camisiidae sp. Taxonomy (NCBI): domain Eukaryota; kingdom Metazoa; phylum Arthropoda; class Arachnida; order Sarcoptiformes; family Camisiidae; species Camisiidae sp. The sequence continues at coordinate 8,909 of JAQFZT010002505.1, read as the reverse complement.
AATATAATAAATAGAGATTATTCAGGGCATTGCTTTCGAATACTAAATGTAGAATCAGGAAATTCATACAAATTAATGCGGGTCTCATCTAATTAAGAGAACATATAGACTCAAAACTAGTTAATTAAGTAATTAAATTGATTTCGAGAAAACATCAATAAAAAAGAATGGAAACTATACCACTTTGTTTAGTAATTGATTAGATTTCTATTCCAATCTCCGAAAATCTTGACAAATGTCATATTTTCTAATCAATCCATTTAATTTTGACCCAATTGTTCAAAACTATTGCGAAAACTCTTATAGATCACCGATTGCTTAAAATTACAAATTCAAAAGTTATAATTCTATTGAAAGATTAGAACTTGTTTTAATTTTACAAATTAGTTCTTGGATTATTTATGAGGATAATTAACAACTAATTTATTTATAATTTTAATCAAGTGAAGTGCAAATAAAAATAGATATCAAGTTTCTCTAAAAATAACTGTCCTCTTAAATAAATGGAAAAAATTTTGAGACAAATTGAGAATGAACTTAAAAAGAACTTGAATGATAAAAAGTCACTCTAATAGAAAAATGATTATGAATGCCTTTTATCAAATCGAATTTAGTACAAAAGCCATTGCAAAAAGTTGGTTTCGTATCCTATATTTACATAAATAAAATAGCTTTCATTCAAACCATCATTTTAGTTAATAATTGCATTGAATGGTATTTTGTAAAATTGCTTTAAATTGGAGACAATCATATGATTATGTTTTTATATATAACTGCATACCAATAACCCATAGGTTCATAAAATGATAGTTCAAAGAATAGTTGGCATGAAATTATTAGATTTAAAAAAACTATTATAGAAAAGAGGAAATATTGGTTTGAAGATAAATGCATAGATAAAAACAAATAAAATATCAAACTCAACAAACATCTAGAAGTATATGTACAAAACTATTGACTTTCATGTTTTAGTCAAAACTTAAACTCAATACAAAAGATAAGAGTCAATGTCTCCGACATGAGTATAGCGTAACCCTAAGTCGTAAATAATGTTTTAATAAAACAGTAGCCGTATCTTTGATCACGCTTTCAAGTCAGACTCTATCGTGATCTCATCTCTAAATTTAAAGTCTGATTATTTACTTAAGCAAATTGAATAGTGAACATTCAAAGCATGATAAATACACTTTGTTTTATATAAATTGTTTAATTTATCAGATAATGGAGTTATTATACAGTTATTGTACAGACGTTGCTCTCAGCTCAACTTCGAGAACTGTTTCATTTCAAACAATAAAAAACTATAATTGAAAAGTAATTCAATTGAAAAATTCAAGAGAATTTCATTGCTATCATTTGAAAATGAATAAGTTGTGAAATTTTGAATTTATTTATTGGTTACACGATTATGACATAAAGCATTGGTAGAAAACAAATTGGAAGTCAATCAAGATAATGAAAACAATAGTAAAAATATTATTCAATCAAAATGTTTCGACTGTATGATCGATTCAGGCATATTTTGTTGCAAAAACCAAAAGAAAAATAACAAACTGAGTAATGTGTTATTTTGAGCCATGATTTTACATTATATTTGTTGCCATAAATTCTCTTTAATTATTTCATCTCAAGTATACTGTTTAGAAATAATAAGTCTAATTAATGAAATTAAGGAGTATTAGCCTTGAAGTTATTCAAATCTAAATAAATACAAGATTTATTCTATGTCTTGACACTGAATTTCATTGCTTTGTTCTTAGAAATGAATGCTATTTTAGCTTTTTCTCGTCATTAAATTTGTTTGTTTGGTTTGCAAACTGTGAGTGACTGTGTTTTTTTCCTTATAATTAAAAAAATCTGAATGATGAATACGAAACAAAAAAGAAAGTTTTTCTCAACTCATTTAGATTCTATCTGTAATTGAGTGAAAGAGAGATATTTTTTATTTGAATCATTTCCAGATATCACCAGTTTATTGCATGTCTGCGACACAGTTAATACATCAACAATCGTGAAAGCGTTTTGTGAAACGTCTGCTATTCAATAATTAAATCAATCGACACAACAATACGGATATTTCATTCAATAGAAATTGAGAGACAAACCCAACTATAGAAAAATATTGCAACAAAAATATAGAAATCGAGACACTGCCAGTGCTTTGAATCATAAGTCATTATGAATTAGGATTTATTCACAATAGTATTGTAGTCTAGTCTTAATCACAGGAAATTAAAATGAAATACTGGTCCTTAGCTCGCAATCTAAGCTCAACTTCAAGGCTAATGCTAGTGCTATAAGTCGTGCCCAACACTATTCCAACAAAGATGAACACTAGATAAGAGTAATAATAACAAACTTATGACAGTAGCCAATCATTAGTGTTAAGCCAACAAAATTACGCAATAATTGTTGTCGATTTATATCAGCAATGCTTCAACTACTATCTCATATTACTTACAACTAGAAAATGTTCGCGTGAACTTCAAGTCTGCCTACAGTCGAGTAATTGTGAAAAAATTAGTTTTAATTGTGAAAAAAGAGACCATCAGACAGAAGATTACATGAAAAAGCCAAAAACGTGCAAAAAAGCTAAAAATAAGTGCATTTTTGATTTAAGCGGATAGTGAAAGGAAGGAAAGCACGCCTTCAAAGTGAGGCTATTCAATGAAAGATCCGGAAAACGAAATTTGTTCATATTAATCAAAACTGCTTTATTTTGCCGTGAATTTCCAGAATAATAGCATGACAAGAAAGGCAACCCATCGAACCATTTCTAATTTTCAGGTTCACATTATATTTTATGTACAGTTATCAAATATAAAGTTGACTTAAACTTCAATAAAAACATATTTCAATGGTTTTAAGTTACAAGTCATGAGAAAAGCTCGTCATTTAAATCAAATACAATCATAATTCTAATACTTCCGCGTCATTAAAATTATTTGATTGAGAACTAACTGAAAATAAGTTTAACATTATTAGAGTGTATGTTTAGATGTAGTAATAATTTTTGTTTTAATTATTATACAATCACTGATCAAATAGTTGTGATAATCATTGATTGAACTAATAATAGCATAGGTTATAAAGAAATATTTGTAATGTTTGCCACAAAATGACTCGAAGCATAGTTAACATTTGCATTTGTAATTAGATCTTTAGAAAGGAATTAATAACTCTGATAAAGATTGAAGTATAAAAACAGTCATAATTAGTATACAGAATATTTAGTTTGTTTGAAACTCGATTTCCTGAAGCAAAACTTAATCAGTATTTATAAAACTAATACTAAACTTTCATTTGATTCATTAATCACAAAAAAACCCTAAAAACAATAATAAATTAAATGAACGAATCACTCCATTACGTAACTAATGAATATTCAAAAGAAATGATTTTCTCATTCAAGATCAATGAATAGCAAAAATATGAATCTCAGGCAAAGAATTCAATTAAAGCGAATCAATACAAAAAAAGGAGCGAATCGTCGCTAATGATGATTCGATAAGGAATTGGTCATAAATGAACATAAAGTGAGTCAAAGCCATCAATTCTTTATCCTGTTTCAAATGGAACGGGTCAACAGTTAAGCCATTAAATCGGTAAAAAATCACTCAAAAACCATTTAGAGTTTTAAACATTGCAATAATATGAGAGACAGTTTGGGTCAGAACCTCTTTTTCATTGAATCTCATCATCTTTTAAGATGGTGTTTAACAAACTCAACAATTGAAATCCAGAAAATGCATAAACCATAGAAGTGAGACTACTTTAAACGATAATAAAAAATTAATGGCATTTATGTCTCAGTACTTTTCTGAAAAAGTACACCATTCATAGTATTTCAAGAGCATAACTAAAGTAGATGTCGAGTTAAATCACAATCAGTTTTATCATCGATTTTTCAAATTTTAATTATTATAAAAACAAAATAAGTTATTAGAAAAGAGGCCAAATCTATGGTGTGATTTGTGTTATTGAATCAAAAGTATTTGTGTCGAGATTTTTGTTTTTTTATTTCTTCAATAATTAATACGACAACTGAAACCTTCAAACAATATAATCCGTCATAAAGGTCTTTGATTCTGATCTTTGAAAGCATAAAAATAAAGTTTTGAACACAAAATTTGATACCATAAGAATTTATTGTGTTTTTACGTTTGAAAATGTAAGGAATGCAAAATTTGTTACAAATGCAAATGGAAAGGCGTTGAGCACAGAGTAATCAACTGAAAATGCGAGTGAACGCCCGAAGCCTGACAACCAAAAAAATAATCACTTCTATCGCAACTGAGTTTCCATTTATATAGAGATAAAATACATTCTCAACTATAATGAAAGCTTACAAACGACAAGAAAAACAAATTCGCGAACTCTGTTGACCATTTTGAATATCTATTATGTTATAACGAGGAAGATATTTATATTCATATTCTTCTTTAGTATTATACAAACAACACAAACGGTTTAAATTTTAACATTATTGTTCTCTACAGTAAAAATTTCAATATTATTTACTTATATCTTTACACACGAGAAATGACTACATAATGAATTTTACAATTAATGCTAATTTTAGAGTCAAGAGTTTAGAAATGAAAATTTATTCATGTTATCATTGAAATGTAGAGAAGGCTTAGAGGACAATAACACTTGGTTTGGTTCTTATGAAGATTTATGGCTGATAGAGAAGGTTGTCTACTATTGAAAGAATTTTTGAATATTAGAACTACTAATCGATTTGAACATGGTAATTGAAAACGGATATGATCTGTTGAAAATAGATATGTAGAATCATATATTCATAACTTTCTTTTATGCTGTCATGTTGAACATCTCTTCAAGTAATAAAATCAATTTGTTTGGCGCAAGAGAGCTGACAATAGCCACATGGCTTAGCATAGGCTCTACAATAACTCGCGAGTCAACAAGCATTTCAATACAAGGGTTTCATGCAATACGAGAAGTGATTGCCGTTTGCAATATTCTCATCATAACATAACAACCATTGATTCCTCTAAAGGCTTATGCTTTTTGCAAATCAACACAATATAATACATTACTGTTTGGAGTCCATGAAGATTTGGGAGACAACCAAAAACACAATTTAACGCAAATGGTTTATTGGGCACACCTTTACCAGAATAAAGTAGCGCTTATGAGTGGACTATAGAAATGCCTGCACGCGAGTGCTTTGTGTGATTAATTGCTAACTCTATGAGAAAACCTCAACATAAATGCTAAGAAACAGGAAACTTAGTCTCGTGTCAAATATTAATGCAATACAGACTTTGCATTTAAAGCAGCAAAAAACCAGAACTCATTCAATTTGGAAGTTTTGGTTGAGAAAAATCCTAACTATTAGTTGTGAAGCATATTGTCGTGAGAGGCGATGCTCTATCAAAACAAACTAAACACTAAAATTGGTGTCTACTGTCAATAATAGAAATATTATTACAGATGTGCATATCTGAGCACATATTTATATATTATGTGCCAATGTTTTCAACGCTTATTTAGATTGTACTGAACTGTATCTCAAACTCGACATTAGTGTCTAAAACTGAAGCCCAAAACAAAGCTCGTATTCACAAAACGTTGTTGTTTTTGATAGACTAGAATTAAATACAATAATATGCTTACTCTTGTGTAACATTTGATAAATAGGAAAGTTTGTGACTTGAAGAAAAAATAACAAAAGTATAACTATAGAAGAGATAATAGAGTTTACTTTATATAAATATATCAGGCGTTTAGATGTTTGTAATCCTATGACAAGTGACGTGAGTGTACATGTAGTTTACATTCCACTAAATATTAAACCAAAAATATTGTGACTCAGTTGGGAGAGCGTGTGCTTAGACTGTAATGTAATATCTTATACTCTGTACTTCTAATCATATGCATTAAATCATTTCTTCTTTATCTCCAACTTTTTCATATGGCATCAAAACACTTGATTACATGTAATTCAGTTCAAAGTTAGGCATAAGAAAAATCTCCAATAAAGAGTATTGCATAATAAGCATAGATTTACAATTAAAAGGGTGTCAATTTAGGTAATCAACACATTTTTAGGCAATTATTACAACCAAAACCACTTCAAATTACTATATTATGAAAATGAATGCACATAAAACATTCGGTTTTATTGCGATAGAGAAGGCGTTCAAGTCATAAGTTATTTTTCACATACGATAAATGACAGCAAATAAAAAAGACTAGAAGATCGTACACATATCGAAACTGCTTGAGTGTCACTTAAATCCATCAATTCTTAAGGTTCAACGGCTGAGAGGTTCAGAATCTTCTTCGTTATCCTCACGTCTAATCATTTATCAGATTGAAAGCAGAGAAAAAATGGCAATATTTTATCGGAATAACACCTAAAGTAGATTTATATTTCAAGTAATTTTGGCAATAAGTGGAGGAGTATTTCCGGCGGACGACAAACAACAATTTAATCACGAAAAGAGAACAACGCATGCATTAAATATTTGAAAATAAAAAGAAGAGAGACGTTTCATATAGTGATCATTTAGTTATGCAATAGTAATAAGCCATTAATAATGCTATGGGAAGTGCTATTCCCACATGAATTCATTGGAGCGCAACAATTAGCGATGCAATCAGTAATATTTGAATGACATCAACATAAAGACGCTCTCAATGAAAACAATGTATAGAAGATGACATCCACTTCCCTACACCTGTCATCAGACTATTACTATAATACTATTGAAAGATAGGTATGAATCGCAAAAATCAAAGTGTTTGGTAAATGAATAAATGTGCCAAAAAACAAGTCTTTATAATGAGAAAGTGCTGTGATTGAAATGGCTGTCTCTTTCTCTGTTGCTTTGCAATAGAGGCACACATTAGATAGTGGTTTGCATTGGTTTGAGCGTTCACTTAAAGAGCACCAAAAATATATGAGAGAATGTGAGTGCAGGTATATTTGAATGTTGAGGTGCTCTTATATCCCCTACAAGTAGTCCCACCTGTTCTCTCCTGTATAGAATGGCCACTTTTTTCTTTATCTATATCTGCCTCATATATGAGCGCCTCAGGGGTCGTGAGTTTCAGTTAATATAATATATTGATAACTATAACCAACTTATGATAGCGAGGGGCAGGTGAGGGGTAAGCGAGGGGGCACTAGAGGGGCAGTAGAGGGGCAACAGAGGTGGCAGTGCTTCAACAGTGCCTCAACTGCCATAACCTGTTGGATGTAAGCAATGAATGCATGTCTCAATACATACGCCATCTTAAAAGCACTAACACTTCAACATTAATTCATATATTTTACAAATAATTATCCATTTAAATACACTCTTATCTCAATGCATGCATTGATTCAATTAATGAAATATGAGAAGAAAATCGTGCACAAAATCAATTCAATAGGCATTTCAAGACCACAAAAGTTACGACTCATTTAAATAAATGCAAAACCGATAAAAAGATAAATTTATACCTCATTTGGTTGACTGATTTCAAACAAATCCAATCGATTGGCATTCCATTGAGTGATAATATTTCGTAAATTTTCTCTTTCCTGCACTTTCTTATCCATTTTGTAAAGTTTTAAAACACAACACAATATAATAATAAGTTAATTAAATATTTAGTCATTTATTTTGGTTGAGGACACAAAATCTACTCTAAATGAATCATAATATAAGATATAAAACATATAAAAACATATTTTAGAGATTACGCCAAACTATTGAAATGCCAATCAAATCATAGCTACAAATGTGCACAACTGGCGAACTGGCGCTCACTTCAAACTAAAAAAGCTCGAACTTTGCATTATATATAGAGTCAAATAGAGTCGAGTCTTACAGCTAGTTATCAATAATAACCATTTCACTCAACGAGAGGGCCATCCATTTGATTCTCTATTCAATGGCTGACACAAGCCTTATGTTTGAGTTGCAACTCATGCACTGCTCAAAAGCCTGACTCTAATTTTTTTAGTGGTATTTAAAATAAATTCTCACATATATTACGTTGAATTATTGTAACTTAAATTTTTATTTAATTTTGAGAATTACAATCAGTATTTAATATGAATGCCTTCAACTCTGTTGTTTGGAAGGATGTGAGAATTGATTTTTGTTAAGTAAACAAATCATGAATCAATTGAATTTTCCATTGAGTAGTTTGTTAAGGAATGTTAATTATTTGATTAGTTTTCAATTACAAAGTACAGCAGCAAATTCTTCTCAAGTTTAAACAAACTTTGCTTTTTTCAAAAGCAATTTTATTAAAGTAATAATCAATTAAATATCGAAACTTCAATTTGAAATACTATACATTTTGAACATTAATTCAAATATTTCATCAACTAATGGTTGAGCAAAAGATTAATGGAAAACAAATGATATTTGAGAGAAATGAATGAAAACTATTTTGAATGATTTATGATTTGTTGGATTAATTAGTTTTTGAATTTCATGGCAATGGAAGATCATTACTATTAGGATTAGGCGTTAGTATTGGTATATTTCCCCCGAGAAGTGTCACATTTTTTGCAGTCAGAAAAATAACAGCCGTATGAATATGAAAAGGTCCACAAATGAGAAGTTTTGTGCCAACGGGTGTGTCCGCACTCAATACTTCAATCGGTTGATATTCAATTGCTTTGCATTCAATGATTCCGTCCGTTAAACACATTAATAGCATTCTCGGACCTCTTTTTGTAGTCTCTTTCTTAACCTTTTGTTTTTTTCTCTTAAACATATTTTTGTTTTCTGTTTCAGATTCATCTGAATTAACATTTGATTCGCTCTCATCTTCATCGATAGCGTCGACAGCGTTCAAGACTTGAGGTTTACTTATATCTCGGATGCTATTTATCTGATGTAAAGATGAAAATAAATGAGTAAAAAGTGAGTCAA
>JAQFZT010002504.1:0-11418 GCA_034696325.1 Camisiidae sp. | reverse complement strand
AAATTGGGTGTATTATTACTATAACAATATTGAATGAGAGGCTCATATAAGCAATGGATTTAATTCTCTTGATTTTGTCTTTTATTCACCTACACATAAATGTTTATCAGTTTTCTTCAAAGTTGAATACCATTTGAGCACATTCTGTATCGAATTTTGACAGCTTATAATTAATGCTTTCAGCAACAGCCAAACAGTGATTCAATTATTGATTGAAATATTTTCTTCAAAACCTAATTCATTCAACTTTGAATGACAGCAATTTGAGCGAAAGCTTTGAGAAATGCAGAGCTGAGAGAAATTGAAGTTCAAACTATCGTTAAAGTTACACAACTATTAAATTATGAAAATATTAAAGTAAATTATAAAGTAAAGTATTTAATAGTTTAAATTTGTCACAATAAATACAACAAATATACTCAAACAGTTCTTATTATATCTTTTTACTCTCATAAAGTCAAGAGTAAAACTTTTCAATAAAATAATATTCATTTAATGTGCATAACGTATAAGTTGGTGCAACTTCTTTGCTCCGATAAACGGTAGGTATCGGTTGTTGGGAAAGTCGTCTCAATGTCTGAGTCTTGTTTACATTCAAATTACATTTATTTTGGTACTGTACCTCTTCGTTCCAAAACACCGTCCAACCCCAAATGTCAAAATTTTAAACGTAATATTAAATTAATTTAATATGAATTAATTTAAAACAAGCTAAATTTCTTCTTTCCCATTAAAATCTTATGATTGCCAAATGTAGCCCAATGAGACTTTACCAAAATAAATGTAATTTGAATGTAAATTTTTCAATTTAAATTTAAAAGCATTTTTAAACATTATTTTGATTTGAAAATAAAATTTGTTTTAAATTAATTCATATTAAATTAATTTAATATTACGTCTCAAATTTTGACATTTGGGGTATGGACGGGGTTTTGGAACGAAGAGGTACAGTATCAAAATGAATGTAATTTGAATGTAAACAAGATCCAGACATTGAGACGACTTCCCCTACAACCAATACCTCCCGTGTAGCAGTGATTAGTGAATTAAAGATAACAATTTGTGTATTCTTTTCTGTTCTACTAACTAGTCTTCAAAGAGAAAAATAGTCTTAATTTTTAGATATCATATATATTTAAGTTAAAATCCATTTCTTTTGGTTTTATTTTTTTAAGCTTGAAATTTGGTTAATTTTTAGGAAATTAGTTATTTAGCGGATCAAACATGTTTTGAACTTTATGATTTTGGGCAATTTGAATTTGTGCAAAGCGGAAGGGCTCCCGATTGCATAAACATGAAAAAATTAACTGTCCTTTTATTTTGCTCTATAAATAGTTTCAGTTCATTTCCAAAGAGTCCATTTTTTTAGTTCAGATTGAATTTATGCTTGACTTAATTCGTATAAAAATTGAAAAAGCAATTTAGTTCTTAAAGTGTTTCTCAATTGATTCAGTAAAGGGTACATTCAATTTATATATTGTTGCCCTTTTAGACACTAATTTAGAGATTCTATTAGCAACACGAGCTCATTGTTGTCCATTTTCGGTTTAGATTCAATTCAATTGTTTAAAAGTTTTTTTCTCAGTTTAAAAATCAGTCAATTTTTCTATATATTTTTGTAGTTTTACTACTCAATAGTAAGGCTTGAAATCATATGAGTCCGAAAATTCCTCGGAAAGAGATCAAAGGTCAACATATAGACCTTAGAAGACTAAATAAGCAATTTTGAGACTCCTGAAAATCCCGATTCTATTTTTAAGCCCGATTTCTAAGAATTATTATACAAAAACTAGTTTATACTGATTTTTTGTGCCTAACTTTTAAGGAATTTTTGAGGAAAAACTCAAGTCTTGTTTAGCAAAGAATAAAGATTTGCTTAAATTGACTTGAGTTAGAAATTGACTTGATTTTGGTCTCAAAACAGTTTATGCACCTCTGGTTTCAGTTGATGTCGAGAGATCTTTCTCTACTTATAAATCTATTTTAATTCATAAAAGACACAATTATTGGAAGAAAATATTCAAAAGTTTATTATGTTAAGATTCAATTTTTTTTTTCAATAAATTTCAATTGGAAATCATTTTTATTCTTTCGAAATTGACTCCCGAAAGTGCCAGTTTTTAATTCTCGAATCCCGACCGAATTTAGCTGTTTTAAACCCCTGAATTATTAGATTTTGATTAACAGATTATCTAATTTTATAATGAATTCCTCACTGAAATTACTCGATATTTATCACATTTTCATTCACTTAACTTTAACACGATATAACTTAAAAGTAAATTAAAATGACTATAAATTAATATCTAAATTAGAGTATAATAAATAGATAATGATATTTGTTTAGTTTAATCTATTAGTTAGAGCTACAAATGCATCAGTTGATTGAAAAATTTCGAGATTATAAATATATAAACAATTATCTTAATTACATAAAAACTATTCCTTCGATTTTAAAACAAAGTTAAGTCTATAATTATGAGTTTACTCTTCAAAATTGATTTCAAAGATAAGACGATATTTTAAAATGATTTATAAATTTGTTTCAAATAATATTTTATATAAGAGAATCTCACGGAAGAATAGCTAATCTTTATTTTATGTGAGCTAAAAGTGTAAATTCTCTCTAAATAAAAACCATACTTTCTTTTCCTTATGGTATTTGTAATAAAATGATTTCCGAAATCCTATTTAAAACTTTTATTCACAAACTAATATTGTTATGTGAAACAGGTTTTTAGAAAATTCTGTTGATATACAAAATATTAAATATTAAGTTTTTGAAATAATTATTCAAAAATACGTTGCTTTTATCAGGAAAAAGATATATTAATTAAAACTGAAATTTTGACACTGGGCTCATATCTAGTTGGTTTCGAGATCAGCTTAGCCCAGCTCAATAAGCGTTATAATAGTTATACCTGTATTGAGGAAATTTTTTAATTAATGAGCCTAATAAGAGTTATTCAAAAGAAAAATCATTATTTAATCATTACGTAAATTAAATTTATTGATAAGTACTAGTATTTGATAGTATTTTGATCATTATCTAAATAATTTATTGGAGATAAATAAGTTCTCTTCATATTGAGCACTACTGCTGTACTTCGGTATTAGAAAATTAATTCAAATAACCTCAACAATAATGAGAACTTCTATTTTTTAAGACAACTTTTCCTATTGTTTTCAAATTAGTTCATGTTTCATAAGTTCACCTGTAAATAATGTTCAAACAATAACTTTCCGACATTAAGTTATTTATTGTTATTGGATTAAACATTTTTCTCCATTAGTTCCAGATATAGGTTCCAATAATTCACTATAAAATGCAATTTTACTTCAAATAAGACAATAATCTAAATTGGATGGACTGAAGCAAAATAAAAACTACCTTTTTGTCAATTTGCTATAAAGGTTTGATTAATAGACGGAAACTTATTGAAAATCACATTAAATAACTTCAGTTGAAAGGAATTCAACTGAATGAAAAAGAACATTAATTTTAAAAAATTTTGAAAAATTTTTGAGTTTCAAATTGCTTCAGGTAATGAAATATAATTTATTCTAAACTCAAATAATAAGATTTATCAGCAAATTATGTGGAACTACAAAAACTTTTAGTTAAAAGTATTATAATATGTTCAGTATTTGATTACTCAAATAACTTATTTTCTACTTTTAACAAATTTTACTGGTTATAAGCAATCATACGTGAAATAATAAAATTCTAATTATAATTCAATTGAATTAGTCTTTTCAGATCAGTTTATGATCCGTGAGAGTAGAGTCAGTCATAAAATTGATTTTTAAGATATTTAATTGACTAATGATTGAATTTAAATTATGGGAACTTTTCTATAAATATGATTTTTAGTAAAACAAACTTTCACTTAAAATTGATTTCTTTTCCTGATATATTGTACAAGAAAAAAATTAATAGTAAATAATTACTTAATTTAGAATTTTTAGAAGAAAAATAATTCAATTACAGGCAAATTGCAGTCAAATGTATTAATGAAACAAAATAAAAAGTAATGTTTTAAATAAAATATTCATTTGAAAACTATTTTCATTCTGATCAAAGTTATAAAAAGAAATCTTTACTATTATTATATTGAATTTGACCTGAAATAAAGTGAATTTGAAACTTAAATTCAATGATGAATATCAAAAGAGTAAGATTTTATTACTATGATTAAAATAAAGTAAGAATAATATTACTTAATAATAGAAATTTAGTGAAAAAGTTATGCAAACTATTTTACAGAAGCTATTGTTTGAATTGGAAACTAAGACTTGAGAGTTGTTGAATTGTGGCAAATATAATGCTATGCAATAAAGCTATGAATGAATGCGCAAGTCTATTATGATAAATTCTTGTTAAAACGGCAAAACCTGATTTCTTCATCTGAATGGGAGTGTATCAGTAGTACCACTAATAGTGAAGCCATAGTGAGAGTTCTAGTTATGGTTGAAAACTAGTAAAACCACTTTATTTTCTTTACATGTGTATTCTCGGTATTATAGCTGGAGATGAGAGAGTCTTGAGAACTAACTATAAAATAACATATTTAGAAAAGTCACTCGTTTGCAAAAATGGCTCATTTTAAACACATAGCTATCAAACTGGATATGACTTCTTCGATGACCTGATTTTCTCTGTGAATCTAATTTTTTGTGTATTTTATTTATTCTTCTCTTCATTTACAAGTGATTTCTCACTTCATAACACTCTCTTCAATAAAAGTGATTTTCGTTCTCTCTTATCGACGATTATGTCATTATTGAAGGACTTGATAGTAAATAATGATATTAGTTCTGAATGCCTATAGTTTTTGATACATTCATATTATAATGAATGGCAAGTAAAAGGAATAATAAGGTATGAAAATGTTTATTAAGCTCATATTTCACTAATTAATTCAGCGAATCTTTGATTTTTAACCATATTTTATTTCCTCGTTTATAATCAAACTTGTATTTTTAGGTTAATTTCAATTTTATTTATAATTTCACAGTTAAAAAATTGTGAATATAGCACAAGTCAAAATAAATTTCTATTTTAAAGTCATGTTAATTTTCAAAGACTAAAAAATTCAATTACAATAAATATAATTAATTGATAATCCGAAAAGTATATGAAAATCGTAAAATCTAAAATTTTTGTGCAAAACTATAACCAAAAATTTATTAATTTCTCACATAAACATTACTTTTGATTCATAATAGTTAATAATTTTCATTCTTAATAGTTAGCAAACAATAGAATAGTAAATAGGGTTAACCAGAGAAATGATAAAACAATAAACTTTTTAAACAAATAAAAGTTAGTGATGACAAGAATCAAAATTGATGTGATTATAACCTCTTTTTTAATCTGATTTTATGCTATTTAACAGGAAAGAGTAGTGATCGCGCGTCACAACTATATCCCGATCGATTCCAACACAGATTTAGCCCTTGAAAAAGGCGACGAATATGTGATAATTGATGACACGGGCGAGTGGTGGACAGCTAAGAATAAATACGGCCAAATAGGTCTCATACCATCTAATTATGTGGAAGAAAAGGCTAGAAATGGTGATTCGCTAAAAAAGTATGATTGGTTTTGTCCGACATTAGATAGAGAGCAATCGGAGACTATCTTGAGAGCCGATAATCGTGACGGAGCTTTTCTGGTCAGACTTTCGACAACTGAAGAAAAATGTTATACTATTAGTTTATTAGTGAAAAAGTATGTCAGATCATAAGTTTTTCCTCGTAATCTTTTATCATAGTTTTTAATTCGTGTTAAAACAAAATTAGTTTATAGTTCAGTACTTTCTGTCCCTTTGTCTATCTGTCTGTCATTCTATCTGTCTGTCTGTCATCAACAATAAAATTATAATTGTATTGTTGACAAAAAACTCAATTTCAATATCATTGAGTACTCTATTGTTGCCAAAAAATTATAAATATTTTTCTATTTATTTCCCTTTAATGTGTTTTATGATTAATTGACAAAATGTTTATAAATATTTTTAAAAATTTACTTTTTAGTGGAAATCATAACGAAATCAAGCATTACTTAATACAAAGGAGTAGTGATGGTTCTTATTATATAAGACAACAAGAATTTTTCCCCTCTATTGAAGATTTAATTCATTCTCATCGTCACAGTAGAGGACATTTGGCAACTAAATTAAAATTTGTACCAAAAACTAATGTCAATAATTTAGTTAATGATGTGAGAAATTTACATATAACTAAAGGCCAGTCATTATTGCTTTATTATTGTTTATTCTTTTTATTATAAATTTTTTGTAGAAAAAAATTATAAAAACTTTTGAATTCATTTCCTAAAAAATCGCACTTTTCGTATCTCTGTGTCTGATCTAAAGTATTTCCTATCCTTTTATTATATATTCACGTTTTTATTCATTGAATGCGAAATTTTAAATTTCCCTTTAATTGATGTAAATGAAAATTTATTAACTTTGTCCTGTTTCCACACCAACTAAAAAGTCCTTTGAGAGTAATGCTACACAAAAGCTCATTTTTGAAGACTAATCACAAAATGACATAATAATTAAAACTTTTTACTTTTAAACCACAATTTTAAAAGTACTACAAGTTTGCAGACTTAACGGAAAAACTTGTAATTATTTTGCGATTGTGTTTAAAAAGTAAGAAAAGTTTTTCATTATTCTATATGAATTCCCTGAACGCTCAAAATTGAATAATAATATTGTAATAAGGGGTGTACCATGAGTTGCGCTCAATATGATGAAAATTTGATTTGATTTGAGACTATTAATTTATATTTTGAATATAAAATATTTGATATAATTAAACAATAGAGTTAATACACACGTGAGTTTGCGTGCAAACTCTAGAACTGATAGCTATGAGCTTGAAATTAGCTCAACTCAACTCAAAACCAACTAAATTGGAGCTTTTGCGCATCATTAACCTCAAATGATTTAACATTTCATATTGAGTACTAAGATATGAAATAATTTGTTAATTTATTTAATTGGATAAATAGATAAATCATGGGAAATACGAGCCAATGAATTATCACTGCTAGAAGAGTTAGGTTCTGGTCAGTTCGGTGTAGTTCGTCACGGGAAATGGTTGGCCAAAATTGATGTGGCCGTGAAACTGATGAAAGAGGGGACTATGTCTGAGCACGATTTCATAGAAGAAGCCAAAGTGATGACCAAATTGCAACACCCAAATCTTGTACTGCTATATGGAATATGTGTTGAGCACCGACCCATTTGTATTGTTGCCGAATACATGAAACACGGTATCAAAAACTTTAACTTTTAGACAATTCTTTCAAATCATCTCAACATTAGTTCATTTGTCAATTATTTTACCATTTCTTCTATAATCAACTAATATTTCTCAAATTTCAACCATTTATCAGTTCATTCGTTTCTCATAATTAGCATGTATTAAGAGTTTTCCTACCTATTAATTTCCTGAGTAATTATCACTTTTATTTTTCAATTATATGAATCATTTTCTAAAACATATGGTGTTGATAATATGCTTTCAATTAGAAGAGATGACTCAACTAAAAAAACCTTTTGACTTAAATCTGATTCTTTTCTGCCCACAAAAAAATAGGTTCATTATTATCATATTTACGCAAACATGAGAATAAATTAAGGCAAAGGCCGGCGTCTTTACTTGATATGTGTGTACAGGTATGTTCTGGAATGGCATACTTGGAAAGTCACAATTACATACATAGAGATCTCGCAGCTAGAAATTGTCTGGTGGGCGACAATACTGTGGTTAAAGTGGCAGACTTTGGGCTCACCCGGTATTTAAATGTTTCATGAATTTTAAATTAGCTCCAAATCATCTTTTATTTAACTTAAGTTTTATTGCGAAATCATTTAGTCATCTGTTGATGATTTTTAAACATTTATTAATTGATTAGCTTTTGAGGATATTTTTAGTGAAAAAATAGCATTTTTAAAACATCCTTTGTATAGATAACTAGTTATATCTAGATTTTATTGAATATATAGTGTATTAATAGTAAAAAGTTACATAAGCTTATTATGCGATTTCCGTTCAGGACTTTTCAACAAAAAATCTTTATTAACATTTTCTAAATCAACATTAATTATAACAATTTTTCTATAGTTATGTGATAGACGATGAATACACCTCAAGCGGTGGCACAAAATTTCCCATAAAATGGGCGCCTCCGGAGGTGAAAAATTTATCCGTATTCATAATTTTTCTTAATTTCCTTAAATTCTCATAATTTGTTGATTTTTATGATATCAGGTCTTGTGGTACACAAGGTTCAGCTCAAAGTCAGATGTCTGGGGTTATGGTATTTTAATGTGGGGTAAGAAAAATCGATGACTTTTCTCTACTTATCGAATATGTTATTACAAAAACTTGTTTAACAATCACTTGATTTGGTTATGAAAATCTTTGACATAAATAATGAAAATATTTATGTAAAACAAATACTGCGTTATCTATTCAATGCTAATAGAATTTAGGAAGTTTTGATCTAAATTTTGAGAAATATACGAACTTATGAACAACTTATAAACTGGCGGCATAGATAAATAAAAGGCTTCAATAAATCATAAATATTAACAAAATTTCCATAAACGTTGATAGAGTCATTTTAATATTCAAGAGATAGTAAGCATTCAAAGAGCTTCAGATTCAACGCATAACTTCATCTATTATCGAGATATTGCTCTTAATTCACTAATTACTGTCCTTAAGCTGATTAATGCAATTATTATATAAAACCTTATAAAATATGCGTCGATTAAACACTGTTCGGGTTTCAATATCTGTGACATAGAAAAAGTTGAATTTTTATCGATCAAAATCTTTATTCATGAGGTATTGTGAATGAATTTCCGTCTATATGTCCGCCAAATTTTAGTTTTCAAGTTTATTATAGTTTTCTATTATTGTTGAAAGTAACAAAACTTTTGAAAATTATTTAAACAGACTTTTTTGAATTAATTCAATTTCTGACCTCATAGTTATGGTTCTAATTTTTTAACTTATTATACTTACCTCATAAGCAATGAAGCAAAAATTATTCAACACTAACTCAATTGCATATCAAATTGATTTACATTTAAATATATTTGTTTTTTCAAACATAAGAAAATTAATCACTTATTATAATTGAGCAGTTCTTGAGGGTCGAGCAGTTTCAATGCAAACAATTATTCGAAAAGAGTTATTACTAATGAGGAAACACACGAAAAATATTTTAATTTGAAATTCAAATCGATTTATAATTATACTTAAAGTTTGGTTTTGATATTTTAAAGTATTAAAAAGTAATTTATTTTAAATTATGATGAAAATATATTGAAATTTTTTTATGGAATGTTTATTTACTCAAATTGTTTAACTACAGAAGTTTTCAGTTGTGGTAAAATGCCTTACGGAAGACTCAGCAATGCTCAAGTGGTCGAACAAATACGTGAAGGACATCGGCTCGAAAGGCCGCGTTCTTGTCCGCGAGACGTTTATCATCTCATGAAACTCTGTTGGGAAGAACAGCCTGAAGACAGGCCTTCGTTTGGCAAAATGCGAACTTTACTCGAATCTCTTCTTTGCTCGAATGAAGTCATTCAGTGAACAATCATTAAAGTCGAACAAATTCAAGCAAATTCTGAGCAAATTAATTATCAATTAATCAATAGTCATTCCATTCAATAAAATACTTATTCATATTTCCGATCTTTGAATGAGATTTTTTTCTTTTTCAAATTTTTTTGGCTATTTTGTATTGATTTTTCAAATTTTTTCTTTTTTTGATGAATTTATTTTTTGGAAAGTTCTGTACAAAATTGAGTACTCTTTTGAATGTAAATTATATTAATATTTATGCATGAAATTGAAAGTCATTTGCATTCTTCTCTCCATTTCTTGCCAATAAAAAGTTGTAATTACTTGAAAATTATTTGACTCATTTATTTTAATTTAAAAATTCATAAATAGAATTGCAGTCATTTTCAAAGCATAAGATATTGATTGAATGAAAATTTGAAATTTATTCAAAACATTTTTCAAATGTATGATTGCTTGAAAAGAAAAGATTTAGAAAAGAACAAATTGATTAACTTATATAAAAATAAATTCTTTGACATTCAAAATGTTGATCAAACGATGAGTGTATCCCACGCACCACTGGTTCGGCATCTATGGGGACAGACCCACCCCTGCCTCTATACAATGGGTGCCTATCATACGGACCGCAGGGCCGGATCCGGCCCGCAACACTAAATTTTAGGCACTCGAATTTTTGATAGGTTTTAAATTATAATTAAAACATTATGAGAAATTTTGAACATTTAATTCAGGAATAAAATTATGGATTTAAATTGATAGACCCATTAGACCCCAATCAAATGAAAATATATTATCCAAAACTAACTCATATTTTTAAATGAAAATTTCACCATCAAATCAAATGAAAGAGGAATAATATCAATCTTCGTAGAGTTGTTGGTCAAAAACTTTTTAGTAAGTATTCTAAACCTACTATTAATAGAGTTTAATCAGTAAAATCACGTGATTTCAGTACTTGTATTTTCTTGGCCCGCACGGCTCTTTTGTGTCGAAATTTGATCCTCTGGTCAAGCTCTGGACCCATGCTCTAGACAGAGCCCACTTCACATCATACCCAACCTGAGGATACCCTAGAGTTTGGTTTAGAATCTCATCCCATAGACTATCGCAACGCTGAAGACCCTTTAGGGCCAGAGATTGCGCGACAGTTCAAACTCAATAGAGACAGACTTAACAACATTGCAAAAGAATGGACTTCAAGATATGCTACCACTAAACAGATTGATGCAAATTATGATTCAAATGATAACCAATAGTAGTCAATTTGAAGCAATAAATTATGTTCTCAATAACCAATTTTCAAATATTTTCTTATATAACTTACGCACAGTTTGAGTGATTCAGGGTTTTTAGATTCAAAAGTTTTTTAAGAGAGTTTTTGGGAGTTTTGAAGGCTATGCCACTCAGTTTAGCCCTTTAGAGAGAAAAAGTTATAATCTGAAGGCACGATCAGTGGGATGGAAAACTTGATTATATCTGAAATTGACTCTTCATATGGTTGAGATCAATCAAATCATAAGTACTCATAGACTCAATTAGATGTGGATAAAAGGTACGCAAACGGACATTTTTGACACAAAATCAATTGTAATTATTAAGTATAATGAGAAAAAACGCGAAGACCAAACTTTTCACTACAAAATTGAAATAACACCAGATATTTAATGCCGGAGTTCTGTTACACACTGTATAAACCGTTTTTTTATATGAATGATTATTTTGAAGAAGTTTACCTTAAACTAACTTATTTTCAAAGTTTTTCATAAATACTATATCTGTTTCTGATGGAAAAGT
>JAQFZT010002503.1:0-11419 GCA_034696325.1 Camisiidae sp. | reverse complement strand
AAACAGAGTGCGGGCGAATCGTGAGCGGGCGAATCGTGCGCGGGCGAATCGTGCACGGGCGAATCGTGGTGTAGCCGCTTTAACAGCTGTAACAGAAGCTTACATAAGTTTGAGCTCGAGCTCAGCTTCCCATAAATGAGTATATCTCGAGACCTTCGAGATATAACTCAAGCTCATTTACCTTAGTCTAGCTCAAGCGTAGCTTTTGCTTTTCACTAGTGTGACACAGATAAGGGATACTTATAAGGGATTGAAGATACAAATGAAAAGATTAAAATTTTCAATCATTCTATCAGAATATGAAATAAGTTTATAGCTTTCAAACCTGATATATCTTTATTCAAATAACGCGTAAAAGTGGCTAATATTTGAAAATTTGCGATTTCTATACCGAAGAATGATCCCAATAATACAGAACCAGTTGCGATGTAAAACATTCTACTCCACGAAGTTTTCGATATCATAATTTCTTCGCTTTGAAAAACACTTGTTAATTCTTTTTTAGATTTTGCAATTCTTCGCTCCTGTCTTAAAAATATGTATAAAATTATCAGAAACATTGATCCACAAGTCCCTAAAAATCCTTCGATTGCATAAGGAATTGAAATCAACGAACTTATAATGCAGTCTTTTGACATTGGATTTAAATTCTCTATAATAGTTTCTGTCAAGTTATCTGAAGTATCGAAGCCTTCAAACATTTCCTCATTAGTTGAAGGCGAACTAAAATTTAATGTTAAACTTTCGTTACTTGAATTCAAAAAACTTTCATTCAATGAGAAATTGGAGTAATATTGCGATATATTTGTAGATAGATTTTCAACAGACACATTGAACGGGTTATTATTATTATTTTGAGTTAATTGAACAGGACAATTATAAAGAAAAGGCTTATTCATTAGAGGTGTGATAAAAGATCCGATCGCTATACAAAACTGTAAGGCTTGAATAAAAGGTCCACTTTTTTCTTTCCATATATCAATAGTCCAAACGACTTGTGCATTATTAAAACCACCTGAAGAAAAACCTTTGATAACTGCTAATGAGTATAAAAAGTAGATGTTTGGAGAATGAGGTGTCAGTGCAACCGAGAACCCCATTAAAAACACTAAAACTATTGAACATAAATGTCGGTCAAATAAATTGAATAAAAATCCACTGAAGAGAGAGCCAGTTGTATAAGATATGCAAACAATTGGGAAAATTAATGATACTTTTTCGATTGATGTGTTCATTATAATTTTAAGATCTATTAGAGATGAGGCGTAAATATAACATGCGATTCCCTGTGAAAAAGGTTAAAGTAATTCAAGCTTAAAATTTAAAATCACTAGAAGTTGTTCATTATTCAAGATATGAATTTAGATCAGAATTTCATCATTTGATTTTGAATTGATATCAAAAGCGCGAAACCTTATTATTTTCTATTTATTCTATCCTCAGGTTCATAATCTTTACTACAAAATACATTTAAAGTTTTTTTAAAAATAATTTTAATAAATACTCACATAAATGAAAGCACAGAAATAAATAATAAGAGTTGTAGAGTATTTAACTCTTGAATTCGAATTTTCAGGACTTGGCTTTCTTTTAAGGGACATTGCCTTTACAAAACATTTACTAGAAATCATCTCCAATTCTTCTGGAATTTTTTGAGCAGTCATTTTTAGCCTAAATTATTCAATTTTCATATAATTTTGCATATGATTCAATAAAAGTTGCCAACCATTAGTGAATATGTTATCTGATTATTTATATTAAGATAATAAAAGCACAGCTTTAGTTTGAGGTCAAAACTTTGATTATTATGCTTTACCATAAGTGTAGTGCTGTTTGAATTAAGTTTAGATGTGTTACTCAAAGAGCATTTATCTCAAGATAAGAAATATTATTTATGTTATAAATTTTGTAACATTAAGTCCTTTCTGGCACGTGAAACACTACTTGTATTCAATGGGGTTTTGATTTATCAAAATTATAATAATCACTTTTATCAACTCAAGTATTTAATTCTGAATATAAAACTAGTTACAGTTCTTACTTTTATTTCTCTTGATCACTTTGTTTAATTTTTTAACCACATTCGTAGTATTATTTTGTGAATATGTTTTCGATGGCATTGATCAGCACACAGCACATGCTGATCAATGCCATCGAAAACATGTTCACAAAATAATACTACGAATGTGGTTAAAAAATTAAACAAAGTGATCAAGAGAAATAAAAGTAAGAATTATAATGATATCAAGCAACGAAAAAAGTTTGAATTATAATATACTAGTTACAGTATTTGAATGTTAGAAAAATCTAAAAACTCGATCATACTGAATATACTGTTATTACGACAACTAAATCAGTTCAATGTCAAACACTTTCAGCTATCAATGATAAGAGCATTCATATTAAGTGTTTATTAATTTCACAATTTAATTATTATAGAAGATTGTTAAAAAAAACTCACATCAATAGTGCTTGACTTCATAGAATTTCATTTGTTGTTTCCATAATTGAAATTCAAAGCAATAATTATGAATTTGATTTTAATCTAAAATCATGAACACATCAAATGCGCATTAAAAATGGTAAATGTGGACCAGTATTTTATATTGAAAAAATGCAATCAATAAATTTGCAATATTTGCTCATTTGGCAGAATTACAGTATAATTCCTAATCGACAGGAAGTTAAACAAATAGACACCAAATTAAACATTTACAGAGGTTGTTTTGGGATTAAATGAAACCATTTTATGACTAATAATTAAGGCCACGATTTAAAACCGCCAAAATCGAGCAGCATCCTAGAGTAGAAACTCGTATTTCTGGGAGAATTCTATTATTTTTCTTTGAAATAATTTTCCTTTATTGATAAGTGAGTGATTTTTATAATCTTGAATAATATTCAATATAAAATAAAATCTATTATCTTAATATACAGATAATAGATTTTTCAATGTTTTCTTTCAACAAACTGTAACTTTTATCAGTTAAAGAATAAAACATAAAAGATTAAAATAAACTATAAAATCTAACTCGAAGGGCTTTAACTTACAATTAGGGTAAAGTAAACTTAAATAATAGCACATGAGTCTTAATTCAATCCTATCAAAATTCTACAAAATCATGAGTTAGAATATATTCGATAACAATTGCCGCTAAAACTGCCATAATTTTTTCTATCACCATCTAATAAGAGATCAAATTAGTTTATAATCGAAATTTCGAGATAATCTCAATCCTCTTACTTGTTTTTACCGTAAGTTAAGTATAATCATAGCAATAAAAAAGTTAAGCTTTAATTCCAAATTCTGATCATCATTATCGCGAATCACGCTCTGATTATACTTAATGAGTGCGTGTGGTATTATTATATATGTTGATGTTTGCCCTAACCGGCATTATATGTTGATTGTTACCCTAACCTAATCATAACTTCAAATAAACTATTCTTATCGTGATTCGCAATTATAATCACCATCATTTGGAACTGATGCCAAAAATCGATTGTTTTGAATATTTAAATAAGATCTTATTGAATTGTACCTTTTCTTATTAGTTTTCTTATACTTGTCTCAAAAGGCCGAAATTGTTAGTTAACGGGCATTGTTAGTTAAGTATCAAATCATTATTTTATTGCGCACTTTATTCAAATCTTCCATATCTAGAAAATACTAGAACTATTCTTTCCTTAAATATTTCTTTAATTTTCTAATGTTATAAATTAATATTGAATTATTATTGAATTCGCTAAACGTAAAGACTTAATAGATTTCCTCAAATGCATCTAATTTTTCATATATTATATTTAAGAGTTAAAATATGCTGTATTGTAAGAGTTCATATTTTTAGGAATATTTCAACTAAATTCTTTGATCTAATATTAATATTAAAATAATATAGAGCTAGTTTGAGGAATACTTTTTATTTTGATTACAATTTTCTTTGTTTTTTAGTTTTATTATCGTGAGAACTAAGACATAATGACAAAAACCCAGAAATAAGACCATTGGGAAGTTTTATTATAATCGTTAAAACTTTGCTAATAAACATTCAAAAATATGCTATTTTTAACATTAAATGTTGCTTTTGCTTATTTTTTGATAATTATATATGCGAAATGTCCATCGAAGGAATCTCTATATCCATGTGAATGTGTTGATAATGATATAATTTGTTCCAATAATCAACCATTAAATCTTAGAAGCATTTTTCTGAAAATAAGTGCCTCATTAGCTAATCAAGAAAAAAATTTTCACGAATTCTTTCTCTCCAATACTGCTATCACTGAACTCGAAGATAATGTCTTCGTTGACATTACTTTCAAAAGCATTTATATTAAAGATGCGATCAATTTGGAAAGAATTAGCAAAAATGCATTCAATGGTACCAAAGAATGGGTTAAATCTTATTTTGCACAGGAAGGCGTTTCTAAATTAGGTCAAAACCCAAACGGTATAATCTTTACTGAATCTTTAGAATTAAACTAAAACTTACTTATCATTCAATACATGAAATCCTATTTTATTTTTAATGAATTCAAACTGTTTCTGCAAAATTTGCCTTTTCATCAAATAAGAAAAACTTAAAAGTGTAAACAAGAAAGATAACGTTTAAGTTTGGAGTTTAGGTACAAAGTTTTGAATTATTTTGAAGTCTCTCAATATTTTTCAAAATGATGAAATACAACTTCTTTGATTAACTTAATCTTTAGTTTCAAGCAAATCAAAAGTTTATACTCAATTAAGTTTGAACTGAAAAATAATGCTTAACTAATGATTTAAATGAATCACACGTTTGAGTGTTTACTAATGATAAGTCGTAGAAAATTATTCGAAGCTTAATGACTAGAGACTAATTATCAATTAGAAAATTATATTACATTTAAGATATTTTTTAAAATTTATTTTATAGCAAAGGCTAATTTTGCAGAAATCCATTGAATTGTATTCTTATTCATTATCTAAAAATTATCTAATTTTTCCTTATTTTCGAATAAGAACTTTTTGATGCATTGAGTTCTTTAACTAATGTGAAATGGATTGACTTCGATCACAACCTTATGACTGAAATACCAGAAAATGCTTTCAGAAATGCAAAAAACAATAGCTTACTTGATATTGACTTTAACTATTGGCGGAAACCTTTAAATGCGCTCAAAACAATCGGAAACAATGCCTTTTATCAATTAAGACAAATTGAACGCATTTACATAACTCAACACCGAATTGATTACATACACGCAAAAGCTTTTGATTTTGAATTTGAATCAAATGAAACTTTACAAATAGATTTATGGCGTAATAATCTTAATGGTTCCAGTTTTGAGACCGGATTATTTCTCAATTCTAAGAGACCAATAACTGTTTATTTAGAAGACAATAAACATTTAACATTTTTAGACGAAAACATATTTCGTCCTTTTCTGAAGAAAGATTTTAGACATAAAATACATTTAAGAGGATCTCCACTCGATTGTGACTGCAAATCACTTTGGCTCATAAGAGATCGTTTGTTATTTGAACCACAAATAGCTAATGCTTTTTGTAAAAATGGAAAATTACTTTGGAATTTAGGAGTCAAAGATTTTGTTAACTGCAAATAAACTTTTCCATACATCAACTCAATTATATTGTTGTCTAAATGATAAATTTTCAATGTGAAAGTTGATAGCAATCAAATAGATCAAGTTTAATAAACTCCAACGTTATAGTATATTTTCATTAAAGTTTTACGTTCATAACCTCTTATAATTTTAAAAATGATTATTTGGTTAAATAATTAACTATTCTTACAGTGATTGAGGATTTTGAAAGCTTGAAATTTCTATGAAATAGCATAAAATTTATTCTATTCATTGATTCATGTTTTTTATTTGTAAAAGTGAGTTAAATACAATTCTATGAATGCTTCAAATAAGTTATAAAGTCAAAATAACATAATCAAATTTATTAAAATTTATTTTCAATATCAAAATAAGGAAAATAAGTTTTTATTTACCCATATGTTATATTTTTTAATAATACTTTCTGTAAACATTAACAAATTATAACATCTTATTTGAGTTTCTTTGCGGATATCGATAAAGATAGCCATTATTCGTGAGAAATGATGAGAGAATCGCCAACTGTTGACTAGATTTGAATCATGAATTATTTATAAGTGGTCTGTAATATGTTATATTCATTTAGAACATTAATATTTGAAGACTAGATTCAGTTCTGCAATAACAGTTAGAGAACTAGGTAGAAAAGCAATATTATTCAGATCTTTTTCATAGAATTTTCTATTTGAATGATGTATTCGAGGCTTACTATTCAAACTTTGAACTTTATAATTTTGGCTCAATATGTTATGTAATTTTAAGATATATAAAAGTTTATTTTAGTTGTGATTTTTGTCTGAATACAGGCAGAGTACGGGTACAAATATTCACTGCTTCATGAGATTTACCTGAATTAAGTGAAGTCAACTCAATAGATAAGTGCGTTTCATAGAGCTTAGATGTCAGGCAGTGCTTCACAAGAAAATGACTCGAATGTTGCATTCGAACTCATAGCTGTTAATGAACTTGTCGTGACTGCAGAGAACAGCTCTTTAGGCATTTGCCAAAGCACTTGTGGGTCCTATCGTTTATCGTACTTTATAGAAAAAGACTAGAGATCTCACCTCAATCTATTAAAATATTTTGTTTACTCAAATTGATGTAAATTTTGCTTAAATATTGATATTTAATTTTTTGATAGGGATATCAATACATTTTGGCAAATCTCACAAGTGTTTAGGCAAATGCACTCAACACAAGTGTTTAGACTCAACATTCATTAAATAAAGACCACTGAAAATACTTTTATGTTTAGTTTATTACAATCATAAACATTTTGCAAATTAGCTGTCAACAATGAGAACATTTTTTAATTATTTAGAAAAATAATTAGTTCTCAAGTCTTCTCATTACGTAACAGAACATTTATTTTACTAAATATAAGTTGAAATATGAATTAACATTTTAAAGTATGATTTGTTCATCAGAACTGTAAAGAGTACCGAAATTAAAGAATGATTACTCGTATGAGTATTTCTCAAATTGAATGGTTTTTATATTTCAAATATTTTCCAAAAGTTAATTTCGAAACACATGACTTGTGTTCCGAAAACTTAAAATCATAATGAGTACAGTAATAACAAAAATCAAAAAATTCTTTTTTAGAATTGCTGTTAAAGTATCCCTAATGTCCTTCACTCATATATCCCAAATAGGTATAAAAAAAATTGAAAAGTTAAAACTAATTGATAAGCTAAAGTTGACGTGAATGATTGCACTCTGACTTTAAAAAAATTGCATATCATTGAATATTCTGTTCATTATCATAGAATACAATCACAGAAATTTAAAGTATTCAACAGTTAAAACATCCAATTTTTAAGATGTGAATAATTTCTTAGAAGAAGTTTACCTTAAACTAACTTTTTTTCTTAAGTTTTTCTTAAATGCTATAACTGTTTCTGATCAAAAAATATGTAAACCCAGAATGTAATGGCTCGAGCTTTTATTAACTTCCTGTTAATAAATATCTGTTTGAAATGAAGATTTCACATTAATTTATAACTTAATGACATTTAGGTTTTCACTGAAATCATAACATTTGATGAGTCAAACATAAAGTTAAAATAAGTTTAGCAATAAAAACTTCGCAACTTCGGTTCATAAATGGAATGACATGAAAATTTGATTAACTTTCAGAATTATTTGTTATTTTTAAAAAGAAAACTTCTCCTCTTTGTTATCAATATTTAATGAAAGTTTGGACTCTTTTGCACTTTGGTTTTACTAACTATTTGGTCAGAAACAGATATAGCATTTATGAAAAACTTTATAAATAAGTTAGTTTAAGGTAGTGTTCGAGCTCTCCTACTGCCGAATAATAAATTGCTGGATCGACTGCCGCTCTTCCTATTGCTCCCAAAAATTTGGAGTTTATTCTCAGTATTCAAAATATAAACATATATAATAAATAATTAGTTAGTAATGACCTGGTTAGGTGATGGTAGCTATTCCCAAATTTTATCCTGTCAAAGGAGGGGGTCTTTTCTAAATTTACAGCTCTGACAAGAGGGGGTATGAGAGAGGGTATCTAAGAGAGAGGTCTAAAAATGATAAAAATTAATTGATTTCCGGTGATATCGAAAAATGTTTTTTTCGATAGCTATGATAAAGGATAGGAGTATTAATGGGCGTAAATAAGCAATATCCCTCTCTTGGCTATAACTGATTAAAAAGCGTTTAAATGTAAAGTACTATCTTTTTATGTTAGCGACATTTTATTGGATAATATCACTGATATCATTTCGTGTGAAAGATTTAAGATAAGTACAGTACTTTTTTATATATAAGGAGCAATTTTTGGCACTTTTTCCCTTATAATTAGAATCTGTGAATAGTCTCCTTTGTTTTTAACGCTTTAAAATGAAGATCTTTTTCAGAGGAAACATATGAGATAAGCCACATATTTTTACAACATACAGTTCTCGAGATATTAAATTATTTAGTGTCAAAACTGGGAGGGAGCTCAACAAAAATATAATGCGGGAATCCGGAAGTAGTTCCCTGGGAATGGTCCTGAGGAGTATATCGGGAGTAGGAAAGCTCAAGCATTAGCTTAAGGTGAACTTCTTCTAAAAAAATTATTCATTTGTTTTAACAATTTTGTTTACAATTTAAAAAGCAAAATATATTTGTTGAAACTTGCATTTTTACTATTTTACTGATAAATAGATTTAAATTTTAAAACAAAATTTATTTTTTCAATAAAAATCTTCATCACAACTTATTATTGATTAAAATTTTGCGTTTTCTAAAGCTCTAGCGTTTTCAATCACTTTATGATGGAGATTCAGTTAATATTAAGGAGAATCTAAGATAAATATGATCGCAAAAGTTTTGATTCCTAGTTTGGGTCTCACTCTTCAGGATAAAGTGTTTTCGGGCTTCAAGCCTTTGGAATGAGAGGCATTCCCTAATAAAACTGATTTGAACTGCGATTAATACGATCCTTAAAATGAATAGCTTTATAAGAGAAGTTGTCTTCATGTTTGACAAGAGATTATTTTCTTTGCTCAGATAATACCCGATGAATGAGTTCATAGTCTTCAATATTGGGCAAAGAGGTTATTATTTGATGAATGGTTTGGGAATTCATAGAAAGATAGTCACGCAATAGGAGAATATACTTTATTGATTGACTTTTACATTGATAGCATACAAAATGCATTTAATCAAATAATGCATTTTAAATCAATAAAAAACTAACTGCACTTTCTCTTAAGTTTGAAGTAAATTAAAGACAAAGTATAGTAAAATCATATAAATTAAATGATTTAGATATGAAGATAAGGAAAAGTCATCCGAAGCTAAAGATTGCTCTTTTCTCAATAATGGAAAATAGTATGTTTAATGTATTCATCACATTAAAATACTAATTAAGTTGAAATGATATGATCTATGCTTTAGGAATAAGACATTAATCAACTCAAATAATTTAGTATGTTTTTTGTTTATTTTAGTTTTGTCCGATTTATCTTATAATAGTATAAGCATTAGGGAAGAAAACATCTTAATAAATCATTAATCAATGATTATAACATGACTTCTGCAAAATTCATACATTCAAGTATTGTGTACTTAGAACTGGTATTTTTGAGAAATGAGATTCTCGAGTCTCGATTATTTCAAAAGCATTAAAAACTTCATTTTTTAAGCATTTAATTATTCAGTTCTTAATTTTATGTTTATTTAAACTTGAAAAACATTAAGAGTTTGAAATTTTGATGTTCCCTTCGATCGAGACCTGATACCCATCTCTAATATGTATTAATGTTATGTCAATAGAATTTTTTTTATTGATTTTTATGCAGGAAATAAAATAATAACTCAAACATTATTAATTTCATGTTTTTTACTAATAGGTTTCAAAAATAATAAGTGATCCGAAACTTTCAAATATTATATGAATTATTAGGAAACTGGAAGTGAATGAACAGTTTCTAATAATTAAATGATTAATAATTCAATTTTGTTAATAATTGAATTGAGCCTAAAAAGAATTCACTAAATTATTAAACCAGTATTTTTCGTTCAAAAGAGATCATTTCAAATTCTGAAGGTTAAGTAAATCTTGATTAGTAAAACTGAGATGTCATGTCACTTCATATAGCTTTTTCTCAATCTAGTTCTTTATTGAAATTTTCCAAACAATTTGATATTCTAAATGACTAAATCTCAACAGCTTTGATGCTTTCCTATTGGTTTGATTTATAAACATCGTTATCGCCAATGTTTTGAAGTAACTCAAATACAATGTTCATTGAATAGATTTACAGAGAAGCAGAGAGCAGATTCTTGAAAACTACAGTCTTTATTCTATGTAATGTAGCGAAATTCAATCGAAAATACTTCTAAATAGCATTGATTTAGATCTTATGAGTGAAAGGAGAACTATTGCTTTTGAACTGATACTTTGAATATGCAAAATTTTATTAAAGCTTTCAATGCAAAATTAAGCCCATGTAACCAAATTTCAATACTAACTCGTAAGTTAGTTCTTTTAATATATAATTAATCATTTTAATGATGTCATTCTTAAAACAATAGTTTACAGTTTTGTTTATTTTTATCAGAAAAATTCTTTATCATAACTCAACTCAAATATAATTTTAAAATAAATCACAAAATATAGCCAAATATGCAGTTCTCTGGAGGGAGACCCATAAGTTCAGAATATAAAACGATTTTATTTTAAGAGAAAATTTTCAGTTTTCTGGTTTGATAACTAAATGATTATTTCACAATTTTTAGAGTGTTTAGTATTGTTTTTGTTTTGAAAAAAATTAAATTCTATCAAATTGATCATTAAATATTTGTATAAACAATCATAATGTCATGTTAGAAATGAATTTGAGATCAAAATGTATTGACAAAGGATATAAATCACCGGTTTTGTATAAATCAACATAACGGTGTCTTCCCAATTTATAGATTTTCACTTTATAGACATCCACTTTATAGACATTCCATTTCATAGACATTTTATTTAATAGACAAATTTTCAGCAAATGGAGATTATGGAACTTCAGGAGATTATTGAGGTTTGGGTGGAAATTATGGTACTTCAAGAGGTTATTGAGATTATGGCGGAGATTCTGGTACTTGAGGAGATTATTGAGGTTTGAGTGGAGATTCTGGTACTTGAGGAGGTTATTGAGGTTTGGGTGGAGATTCTGGTACTTAAGGAGAGTATTGAGTTTATGGTGGAGATTCTGGTACTTGAGAAGAGTATCGAGGTTTGGGTGGAGATTCTGGTATTTGAGGAGGTTATTGAGGTTTGGGTGGAGATTCTGGTACTTAGGGAGAGTATTGAGGTTTG
>JAQFZT010002502.1:0-11423 GCA_034696325.1 Camisiidae sp. | reverse complement strand
AATTTTCGTATTGATATTCGTGATAATGATGTAATCTTACGATAGAGTAAACAAATTAATGAGAATATGTTTATTCTCTTAATCATATTGATTTGCGATAATTTTCTGTTTGTTCTCAAGTACGATCACTGATATTGAAATGGTTTAAATTTTTTGCTTCTCAAACAAATAACTTACTTTCGTGTAATAGTTTTTGATTCAACATTGAACTAAGCAATCGATTGTTCAACAGGTTCTTTATATTTTGAATGATTTTGAATATTAAACATTAGATTATTTATGGGAATCATATATTATATGTTTAATATGTTTAATATAA
This sequence comes from Camisiidae sp., assembly GCA_034696325.1. NCBI lineage: Eukaryota > Metazoa > Arthropoda > Arachnida > Sarcoptiformes > Camisiidae > Camisiidae sp. Next base: position 11,104 of record JAQFZT010002502.1, on the reverse strand, counting down.
TATATGATTCCCATAAATAATCTATTGTTTAATATCAGTTCCTTTCACTGATAGCAATTTCAAAAGTTTTTGAGAGTTGAGGAAAGGATATGAGTTATACATGTACTACATACTCCAGGAAAGTTATATATCCATCACTCAGGAAGTGAAGTATTATCACTGTATGAATTGTCATTTAGTAATAAAAAGTCTCTTGTTGTTAGGTTTTTTCTAAACTTCATCTACTGATAAGAGTTAGAAATTAAACAAAGTATTTGTGACTTGAGTTGAGCAGTAAATCATTGATAACTGAGTTAATTTATTTTACTTTTGAGGCCTATAAGCTAAGGTGAATTTTCCATATTAGAGTACAGCTACTCCAGGAAAGTTATGCATACATCACTCATTAAATGATATGGATTATAAGGGTTTGACAACTTAAAATAACTACTCAATGCTAATACTCATTACCACTATTCAATGCCTAGTCATTAACATAATAATTTCTGTTTCCCATTATGTTTGATCTGAATTACTCAGTTTAAACATCCGGGATCTCTGCATAACTTTTTTGGAGTAACTGTACATATCCGCATAATATTATTTTTAAACATTGTGTGGTTTTCAACCGTTGACTCTATTGTAATCAAAATTTTTGTTCAATAGTTTGAGTTTAGTTAAGATTATCCTTAATGATAAGCATCTTTAGAATGTTTTCATTTCTTTTGTCCTCTAATTTAGTTTTCGTTCTAAACTGTCTTGTGTTTAATCGTTTGCCCACATTATTATAGACTGCTTCAGATGAAGGTAATCTCTCTTCTCGATTGAGTTGGATTCTGAGATCACCTCAATTTAATTGAAGACTTAGAGCCTCGATCTCTATGTGTAAAACATATATTTTTTCCTCCTCTGGAGTCAAATTTGCCGGTAATATAGTTGGCATTCCGGGAATGAAAACCTTCTCTGACTCTTCACCCCAACGACTCCAACGACCCCAACGACTTTCTCTTCCGTTCGTTTGTCTGCGAATCATAACTATTTCATTTCTTATCCAACTCTCTCTCTCTCTCTCTCTTTAAAAAATTCATTCGAAAATTTCTGTTTAATTATTGTTTAATGGAAACCATTGAAATATATATTTTATTTTAACGATATATTCCCGATTTATGATGTAATGTACTTCGGTTTATGATGAAATTTTTTGAGTGAAGTGTTGATTAGGAAATTTGGTTGAAAGGCAACATCCGCTTACTCACGGCCTACCAATCAGGTCATTTGCTCAAGAAAAGCAGACAAAAATTTTTATAAATATATATATTTTTTGCTTTATATGAATATATTTGTTCAAAATTTTGTGATACTTAAGAAGATTTTATTCACGAATTACATGAAGACTCTTTTGAAAAATATGAGTATCTGAGATAATTTAATTTTTAATTTTTAATTAAATTTTGCGAATCAATAACTTTTACTTATATCAGTACTTATGTTATACTTTTGAAAGAAATACAAATAATTCGCTTCGAGCGAATGCGGATGGATTTCTGCCTATCATTACAGCTCATATCTCTCACCCGTTGGTACTTAATAACACTCAACAGACCCCTCTATAGGCGCTTTATGTAACATGCCATTAACTTTATGCAAACTTTAAATCAAATTCAAAAGTTAATGTTAGGCTACATAAAGTGTCTATAGAGGAGAGAGTGCCTGTTAAGAGTTATTAAGTACCAACGGGTGAGAGATATGTTCTCTAAAGTACTACATAAGACATTTCTCTGCAATAATAAGTTCAAACAAAATACAAGATTCCATCTGTATTAGCCAGTCGGTGGTGCAGTGATTAACACGCCTCACACGATACGGGTTTAATCCCTAGCAGTGTGGTATACATTTTGAATCGTAATTAATGGAAATAGAATACTCACAAATACTTATATCTAAACGTTAAAATTTTTTACTTCAAATGTTACAGCAAATTAAATATTTTTAAATATGGCTTTTAGGAAAAAATTACACCTGTTATAAAATGTAGGAAAACAACGTAAATATTTTTGAAAGTAATAAAAGTTAACATAAGTTAAATTTTTGGGAGCACTTTGTTTTGCCCAAATTCATTTCGTCCAAGTTAAACCCGGTTTTCAATCCCTAAATAATTTAATATCGAAAAAATATTCCATTTTCAAACTCGAAAATAAATTAAACTTTAAAGTAAAGAAATTAGATTGTTTAATTTGTGAATTAAATGAATTGATATGAAATATGTATAGATTTGTTTTCTCTTTAAAGACTATTTTACACATTATAGATTAAATTTCAAAGCTATCCAAAAGGACCAAAACTACGTGACTCTAACATATTGAATAATATTAAAATAACTATTCAAACAATACATTTAAAATTAATTAATTATTATGTAAAATCTGAAATACGTTTCATTCACTTTAATTTAAATTACTTTCCAATAATAAATCATTCATTTTTCTCAATTATAATGAATAACCACATTATTTGATCAAAACTACTAAATCAAATTATTCAACAGTTTAAGATAATATTTTTAATAAGCATAGTTCATATGGAGGAAAAGATTATTATAGATGTTAAGATAGAAAATGTAATGTTAGATTGAGTTTAATTAATAATGTGTTAACTGAGCTGAATGAATGAATTATACATAAAAAATTGTAAACTTATCATTAAGATGAACTGACTTGAGTTTATTCTATATTCAATATGATTTTATGATTAACTTGTGAAATGGGTATTCCAAAGCTTAGAATAGTTCCTTATTGCATTGAGGGCACAATTCACTCTCAGGGTAGTAAGACAGGTTTTTGGACGAAATGAATTTGGGCGAAAGGAAGTGTAACCAAATTTTCCGTTTAATCTTTAGGTTATGTTTAATGATAAATAATAGGAGATAAAAGGCTTATATAAATATTATAAAAGGATATGATATACAGTCATGATTGTAGCTTATTTGAGGAACAATTATCTATAGAATTCCAAAAAATTATTTCAAAATTAATAATTTTAAATTCAAATAATGAAAATCATTGAAGTTTTGGTCATCACTTTTTCATTATTCATATACGGTTTGTATAATAAAAGAACTCATGAGACATTTGAATTGTAAGCCTAGTTTTAAATTTATTTAAGCAGTTCTTTCAGAAGAAGTTTGCATAAGAGATGGTCAATTCTGTGGCTCAACTAGCAATATGTTAAAAACTTCGTGTTGTAATGGTTTAAAGTGTGTTATTGATGCGCCGCATCCTGTTCTATGTACTGGAGAAGGATGTAACATAACTTATAAATGTCTCGATTGTAATGACGAAATATGTGGTGGTCCAAATGATATCAAGTGCTGTCCTATGTTTGGATGCAGTCGTGCAGACCAGAAATCATTTGGCAAATGCTTGGGTTTTAAAGGTTGAAAAGTAACTTGAGGTCAATTTTTATAAGTTATAGTTACCTAACAGTCAATTTGTTAACTCAACAATAAAACAGTTATTACGATTCTATACTTGTTACTATTGAAACGACTCATTATTACTTTATTGATAAAAGACTGAATGCATTATTCATTATTTGTTGCAATAATTGAGTAAATAATAAAACTTTAATTTTTTGAAAAACAATAAGTTGCCTTTACTGAGCATGCTATTAATTTAACACGTTTTATGTCTGACCAGTCTATTAATGGAGTTGATTAATACGGCAAAAGGATCCAAACCGGCAATTGTTTAATAACAAGATAGTCTTACTCATAATCAACTTGATTGTGATATTGACCACATACAGTATATCAACTGTTCAATTCTGAAAACTTTAATTCATGGTTTCCCTGACATACTCCACTCAGTTTTTGTGGTATATTTCCGATTCGCCGAAAAGCTGAGAACAAATATCACTAAAATTTTTTTAATTTATCAAATTTAAGAACAATTACTAATATAAAAAACAGAAATTTTATGACCGTAGAAATGATTACAATTTTAGATAAATATAAATTTAAAATTGTCATTAATTAAAATCAATGGGAAGTCAGTGGGAAGAGTCAGCAAGGGATTTTGCAACAGAACGAACAAAATCTTGAAGTTGACGTTCATCTGATATAAATTCTCCAGTAAGTTGTATTATTCGTTTGTTCAATTTCTTATATTTCGCATTTAATGGAGGTGGAGGATTCCCAACTTTAAGCATTTCAACACACCACTCGAAATCTTCTTGCTCCTTCAGTAAATGTTCTATGAACCGGTAAATATGGGGATGATTGATTTGAACAATGGAAACAAGACGATTATGCCACCTTTCAATATGATTTGTTGTCCTGGCACCGTAATTTCCATGATGATTCCACATGGCAGGGGAGAATTAATCACCATTAATCCATGTTCGTCTGAAGTAACGCATCAATTTCTTCAGGGGGCGATGAGCTTGTTCTGGTTCTATTGGGATATTATCTTTGATTTCTCGGTATGCTTCTTGAACACGATCTACAGGAACTAGTGCCAAAGCAGACAATGATTTAATTGACATTCGAATTGGATGATGTTGATACATTGATGCAAGACCAAGATTTTGAGCTTTACGCCAAATGCATTAGGAAAAATGAAACAAACAACCTTTATTGGATGAATTAGGAAAAACTTCTTTTACAGCTTCGATGGCCGCAATTTCGAAATTAGTTTGGAAAGTAACTGAATGAAAGTCTTTTCCGATTCGAATGGCTTCACGCTTGATAAGTTGTAACATCCTGATATAAGTCTCTTTTCTTTTATCTGGCAAAAGAATGAATACTAATGGTATCATTTGACCTTGATAAAATCCATTTAACGTATAGAGTTGAGTGAATGGTTGTGGAGTTACGCTAAATGTCCCATCCATATAGACTGTGCGTAGATCACAGAGAGTGCCTAAAAAGTCATCAGTTTGGAAACCAATAATTTTGTTATAAAGGCCGTCATCGAAAAGAATGAAGTTTTGTTCACGAATTTTTTTGTCATATGGGTCGACTAGTTGAATTTCAGAAAGGCTTGAAGGTAATTTAGGGACTTTCTCGGCACGTTTCGGATATAAAATTGTCTTCATACTTTCCAAAGTCGGCATAACTGTTGCGACGTCTTGAGGTTGAGCGTTATTGTGATGTATTTCTTCATTTCTTGCACTTCTGTATACTTGACCAAGGGGCATATTTGGGTTGTTTACAATTTTTTACTTCATTTTGTTTTTAATTATCTTGGTAGCAATTAAATGGACTTAAAGAAAAAGGGGGTATAGCACTGCTACGCTATATAGAGAAAAACTGCTTTAAAGTTGCGAAACATTTTTTATTGGGATCGCGTTTCGCGTTTAGCGTTCATTTCTTAACTAAATTAAAAATATTTTCTCCATTGAAGCATATCTTCAAACTCGAACCATATATAAATATAAGTTCAAACTCCTATTATATATAAAAATTTCAAAAAGCAATGTAAGAGACTTTACCCCCTTTTTCTTTAAGTCCATTTAATTGTTACCGAAATAGGTTCGTGATCATGTTCTTTCGGCTCTTTCACTAAGAAAATTTGGTCATTGCGCTTCTCTAATATTGCTGTGACTTTGCATTTACTATCTTGGTTTGTTCTGTCACATCTGATGTATAATTTTTCTTTGTGTATCTTGGTTAAACCAAACAGGTATCCATCGATTTCGTACATATCTTTTCCTCTTTCGGACTTGATGATTTTCATCTGTTCTTCCATGATTGATAAAAAGTTTGGTCTGAGAGAAATAGAAAAAATTAGATAAAAATTTGGTCAAAATATTAAGGTAGTAAAAATACCAATAAAAAAATGATAACGGTGGTTTAAAAATAAAAAATCAATGAAAGCAATAAAATTGATGTCTTCACTCATAAATCAGTAAAGGGGATGCTTTTGTAATCACACTTGATATTTTGTCGAATCGGTTTTCTGCGAATCGAAACGAAACCGCGCTGGATGTAATAGTTAATGAGTTAGGAATTTAAATGATGAGAGATATGCAAATTATGTTTTAATAAACTTTTTAACATGTAAATTCTTGAGACAGAGTAATAGAAGTTAACAAAATCAAATTTTTTTTAACATTGCAGTTTATGAGTGACCAAAAAATTGTTGGTAACAATTCATGATTTTGTATTAAAAAAATTGATGCTAAAATCGAAAACTTACTCGAGACACTTTTTCTCCTGCAAAGCACTGAATTTTTGAGACAAAGACATTTGGAAGGCGTAGTACTTTTGCACACAATAGTATTTAAAGCAAAAGTCTTTTAATATAGTTGTAAACTGGGCATAAATAGGAATTTGACGGGTTTCGTTCTCGAAAAGATTCTTTGTTTCAATACATGACAGTATTGAAATAATTAGTATTTTTGTTTACATTTTCAATAAAGGTTTGACTGACCTCTTTCTTTCAGACTAATTAATATATAATAGAAATATAATTGGACAAAAGAGGTCAGTCAAACCTTTATTGTAAATGTAAACAAAAATACTAATTATTTGAATACTGTCATGTATTGCTATAAAGAGTCTTTTCGAGAACGAAACCCGTCAAATTCCTATTTATGCGCACCTTATGTTCTCAAACTGTGCCCAATATTGACAATTCTTTTCTTGAAACGGGAACAATAGATCCAAGACCTAAAGAAGGAAAAAAGAAGAAAAATTACCGAAGAAGAAGACATGAAGATTGTAAAGACAAGAATTTTCTATAATTTTTAAACTATTTCTAAGCTAATGACAAAAATTTAACAAATCATAAAAACCAGAATCAGTCAAAAACTCTTGAAAGAAGACTTAAAGGTAAAGGAGTATTCCTGGATATCAGGCACTGACGCCCAGTGAATTTTCCGATATTTTAGTATGAATAAAGGTTTAAAAAATAATATTTATTCATTAAATAAGCTTGATCTACGACCTCTATTAAGACAACTAAGATTCCTGAAAATAAAAATTGTAAAAAAATTTTATGTAAACTGTTGAATATATTTTCACCAAAAATTCGAGTTTGAAGACAAATTTATTTAAAAGAAAAAAACCAAACTAGAATTGTGATCGTAGGATTTTGAACAATTACGATCTCGAACGATCAATCTTGGCGGGGAATTTTTAAATTTAATTTTCTAGATTAAAATTGATGAAAAATAAATTCTGAATGCAAAAATAATTGTAGTTATGATTAACGATAATTGATAGTATTTTTGTATGAAGTGATCCAATTTTGCATAAATTTCAAAAATATTTTGTCCACTTAAATATTAGTTGTAATAACTAGAATTAATTAACTAATCAATTAATAACTTTGTTTTTAAAATTAGTTCAATTATTTGTTTATTTTAAAAATTTACTTAAAATATTTATATGTTTCATTAGTTATAATAGGTATATAAAATTATGATCGTTCGTTATCGAACACGAACTGAGCTGACCCAAACCAGACTATGATCAATCACAACCTTAAACCAAACCATAATTCTCATTCAGAAAAGTTATAATGAAATAAAATTTTCTAAAAACTGTTAATCATTTATTTAAAATTTCTCGTTGAAGATTCAATTTTAAAAAATAAATGATGAAAAATGTGGATTTATTCGAATTAGCGTAAATTTATGCTATGGGGATTTTACTTTTGAGAATTATTATTTATAAAACATTGAATAAAAAGATTAATTTGCTTTTTGCGGCTAAAAGTTTCATTCAGTTAAAACAGGGATTCCCAACCTTTTATCCTCTTCGTGCCATTTTGAGTTAGATGAATATTTTGCGTACCAGTGAATATTTTCATAGCTCAGATTTCCCTAATTTTGGCTTAATTTTAGATTTTTACTATTACAAAATGAGAACATTTGGCTCATTGCAAATGATTCTTCAATTAATGGCATAATAGGACCCACAAATTGTTTACGTTTAGAGCCCGACAGAGAGAGAATAAAGTATCTTTTTAATTATGACAAACAATTGAAACTTCTAATTGATTCGAATGAAAAGCATTTGTCTGAAATACTGATCAATGATTTGGCGATAAATGTTATACTCAATGGAAAGATAGGAACGTATAGACACTTAGGTTTACCTAAAAATTATGATAAAATAGAAACCAATGATTACTTTCTTAATTGTTGCCAAACTGGAGATTTATCGAGTATTCAGTTATTTCAATCAAAAAATATTACTTTCAGTAAAACATTCATTAATTTTGATAACAATATGTATGAACAAATTCGATATAATGTCTACTGCAGTGGATTAAACTTTAGAGATGTTATGATAGCTTCAGGTATTTATTAGAAATCGATTTCATTTGTTATTAGAAAAACAGATTTACTGTTTGAAAATGATATCAATATAATTGGTTTACATAATTCATGACTTAACGTTATTAGTAAGAATAGTTCATTCATGGATTCTTTAATTGGTATGGAATTTGCCGGACGTCGAAGTGATACCGAAGAAAGAGTTTGTGGTTTTGCATTGAGTGGATGTATGGCGTCATTCGTAGACGTGAGAGAAGACTTATTAACACCAATACCTGAGAACTGGTCAATGGAAGACTCGGTCACTATTGTTACCACTTATAGCACTGTTTGGTACTGACTTATAGAAAGGGCTCAACTCTTGGGAAGTATATAATTTTGAACAAAATTAAGTTTTTACTTAACTTAAAAAGTAATACTCTTTTCTATAATCAGATGAAAGTATTCTCATTCATTCGGGTGCGGGTGGTGTCGGACAGGCGGCTATAGCTATTTGTCAGTACTATAACTGCGATATATTCACAACTGTTGGAAATGGAGACAAGAAAATATTTTTAATGACTGAATAGAATATACCTGAAGACAGAATATTCAGTTCACGCGATACTCAGTTTGAGTATAAAATAATGTCTAAAACTAAAGGAAAAGGAGTTAATTTAGTTCTCAATTCAATAATTGGAGATAAATTAGAGGCAAGTTTTCGGTGCGGTTCTCAAACAATGGAAGATTTGTTGAGATCGGGAAATATGATTTACAAATGAATAAACAGTTGGGAATGTTTGCATTCTTGAGGAATATATCTTTTATATGTGTTTCTATTGACAGCATTATGTTCTGTGATTCAAAATTTTCGAAGAACTTCTTTGATTGGATGCACTAAAACTCTTCTAATTGTTGCATAAAACCAATTAATAGAACTGTTTTCGAATTGACTGAAGCCGAAAAAGCGCTCAGATATATGTTGACCGGAAAACATACGGGAAAATAATTAATTAAAATAAGAGAAGAAGAAAACAAAATAAGATCTTTAAAAGAATTTAATACTACACTTAAACTGAATGTAACCGTTAAGACATATTTCAATCCTAACAAAATTTATATAATAACCGGAGGTTTGGGTGGGTTTGGACTCGAGTTATTGCATTGGATGCTATTCAAAGGCGCCCGAAAATTCGTATTGACCTCAAGAACTGGATTGAAAACTAATTATCAAAAATTCATTATTAATCGTTTGGAAGCATTTAGCAAACAGTATCACATGTTTAAGAATGAGATAATTGTCTCAACGCATAACTCAAATACAATTGAAAGCTCTGAACAACTACTCAAAGACGCCAACAAATTGGGTCCGATTGGAGGTGTCTTTCATTTGGCTCTTGTTCTCAACGATGCCTTCTATGAAAACCAAACAATTGAAATATTTCGAGAAACGTGAATCAAAAATCAATACTTTTCTAAATTTGGATAAATTATCGGGATTATTTTCGGAAGAAGGTCCATGGCCGATTCCTACGGGACCTATATATTTCGTTAGGCCATGTAATAAGGAGCCTGAATATATAGGTCTCAAGCCCCGGAGACGTCAAGGGGCGGAGCTATGAATTTTTAAAGTTTAAAATGTATTTCAGTATAATTACCAAATTTTACAACATAGAGGGTTAACATATATATCAGAGTGATCAGCATTGAGAGTGGAATTTATGAGAGGGGTTTGGCCCCTGCCCCTCCCTTAAATTTTGAAAAAATTGGAAAAACTCAAATAAACATAAAAATATTAAATTTTTCTTTTTTTTCAATGGGCCTCTATCGGTAGAATTTGTTCCCGATACTCCACACCTTAATGTAATACATTGTTGGATTCAGTTAATTGAGCTGATTAATTTGATACCTTATTCGACCAGATCCAACCTGAAACTGACCACTAATGATCAATTGATATTAGCATAACTGAAGAAATTGATTTTGAAATGTCATAGCATATAAGTCTATTGACCATAAGTTTTTTCTCGAAGGATATCCTTTTATAGTATTTCATAAATCAGATAAGCGCGTGATTAAGTTATTTGCATTGTTTGATAGGAATAAGCACTAATTCATATCAAATCAATGCTTTTAAATTTCTATTATTTCATTCCCTTTTATAGTTTTTATTAAAACTGTTTAGCGCGTGCTTCAGTTTAAAGTATTGTTTAATGAAAACTAGCAGATCCCGTTGCAAATGCAAAGTATATTTGTATTTTAAATCAAATTTTTTATTTAATATGACTTTTAACATAAATGTTATGAAAATCAGTTGTATTATTGCACGCGCGATGACTTCACGAAATAAAAAAATATCGATTTATCTCATTAAATACTATCTATTGAGCACAATATTAGATTTTCAAGAAGCTCCGTTCTTTCAAAAATCGGTGAAACCCATAAAAGTACAAGTGGGCATAACTTTTGAACAAGTGGGCGTTGCCAAAAATTTTGAATATATATATTTGTTCTCTCGTCAAGTTCTATGTGATGAAATCATTTCCAGATTTTTATGGTCATTGCGCCCATTTAATAGCCATTGACCGAATATTTGGCTCAATAGCCGTATATACTTGAGGACCACTCCACTCAACTATAGTGTCGAAAATCACTAATTATTAAATTTTGTCGTAAATTATTAAAAGCATTCAAATTAATAATAGAAAAGATGATGATGAATGTTGTCTTCACGCGAAATATTATAGAAATTATGTTTGAATTGAATCTTAGGTTTATTTAATTCAAGTCTTATGAGTTATATTCGGTCGACAATTAAATGAAAGTCTTTTAATTTGAGGACAATTTTGGATGAGATCACAAA
>JAQFZT010002501.1:0-11425 GCA_034696325.1 Camisiidae sp. | reverse complement strand
TACAACTGAATTTTTTTCGTCTTTGCAGCTCATATATGCAAAAGAAATTATTGGACACACTTTAAAAGATGTGTGGAAAATTTTTGAACTCGTGCTTCTCAAATAAAGCGCTACACATGAGCTGCACAACATAAGTCAATACAAGATTCCGACTCAGGCTGAATAACTTTAATTTATTCTTATTAAATTTAATTAACTATACTTTATGAAACGAGTTTACTTAATATGCGTAATTTAAAAAAACACGAGCTTAATACATTGATATTAAAGTTCATTAAAAGAAGGATAATAATTTTTATCGCTGTTATTTTCTTGGAAATAAGAAAATAAATGCTGTATATTGCTGAATTCTCCTGACAACAAAATAATTTAAACTATTGATAAGTCACTCAAATACATTATCATCATATACAGCTATTTTTAAAATAGGATAAATCTACAGGAAAAAATACATTTGTATTGATAACTGAATAGTATAAATATGTGTCTAATTCTTTCATAACCTGTATTATAAAAGCCAATTTTTTGAAAATTTTCTCTTATAAATTGTTTGCATAATATTTGATTTAAAAATGAAAACTTTGATTTTCTTGGCGTTTTTCGCAATAATAGGAATGGCATTCAGTATGTGTCCGAAAAATAAAACACTCTTTTTATAAATTTTAATTAATTTTAAATTCTTTATTATTGATTGAATAGCACAAGAATGTGGGGAGAATGAAGCATACACTACATGTGGAAGTGCGTGCCCGACAACATGTGAGAACATAAGAAATCCGGAAACAATTCGTCCTTGCATAATGATGTGCAGAACTGGATGTTACTGTAAAGAGGGATTTGTTAGAAGTACTTCAGGAAAGTGTGTTCTCACAAAAAATTGCTAATTTTATAGTTGAAAATTATATTTTAATGATAATTAAAAACTCGATTGAGACTTAATCAAAATTTGTATTTTTTCTTAATTTCTTGATTAAATTTTTTTCGTTTACTTAGAATAAGTAATAATTACTATTAAATGAAATATATTAGTTCAAAGTTTGTTCAATTCAATTAAAAATTAGGGGAAAATGATTTCTAGAAGAATGATTTTATCCAATTATCTCCTGGACGTTTGAATGTTTAATAATTAAATGATAAATTCCAATAATTTATTTTGTTACTCAAATAACAATATTGAGTGGCTTTAAAGGATATGCCTATTGTACGGGTTGTTAAAAAAATAAGTGTTTTGCGATAATATCCTATCTATATCCTATGTATAGTATATCCTATTTAAATGCAAAGGTCAATCTTTAATAAATCGAACCGTGAAAACACCAAATATCAGATCATTGATTGCTTGTTAAAGACTGTTATTATTATCAATAATTCTTTGATGATCACATATTTGAGCAGTATTTCATCGTCAATAGCAAAATACATTGGTATTTTTCATACTTATAAGATGTTATATAGGAAGCTATAATTTTATCAGTTTCATGTTTATTATCTTAAAAAAGTTATGTTTAGATTAAGCTGTTAGTGGTTACAAACACAAATCACTCATTTCTAATCCATATTAAAAGTGTTTGAGGATTAATAGCTCAATGTTTGAGGACATATATCAAAATAAAAGTAGATTTGGAGGCGATTCGGTTTATATGAGTTCCTGTGTTTGCAAACACTGGCAGTTTATTTTTTCAAAAAAAACTTTAGAAAACCTTTTAAAGATATTTGAAAATCAAAACGCGAAGTTTTCAAAAATTTCACCGAATGAACTGTCATTAATAAATTTCTAACTAGTATCTCAATTGTAAAGAAATATTCACATAAAATTTCTTCATCAAATTTTTTATTTTATTTCTATTAAAACATTTTTACAATATAAAAAATAACATGAAAATTAAAATATATTATCCATACTCAGTCATTAATATCTCTGAAATGAGCTCAATATGTTAAAAACTAAATAAATTATTTCATATAATTTCTCATCTTTTTTGGAATATCAATTTTTCATTTTAATAAAAGCTCATTTTCTGAAAGTGTGAGTTTTTATTAACTTTAAAGATTTCAGCTTAATTAGAAGGCGGTCATCATTTTTAAAATAAAATAGATCAATACGACTCCACCCATTTCCAGAATTTGTTCCAGAAAGTTAATCTGACTTTTAAAAATTGGGAAAACAATAAGTTGAACTCTGTTCTGACCTTAATATTTATAAGTTTGATGTTGAGACAGTTCAGTTTAGGAATTTCATGTTTCCTGTTTGATAGCCTCGAATGTTGTAATCCACTGCACTTTAAATTTGAAAAAAGATTTTGACCATGAAATTGAAAGCATATTCATATTTGACTTTCATAAATAGTAAAATGAAAATTTGCTTATTTTAAAAATAAAATATTTTATTAGTTTATTTTGTTAAGAAAAAATGGTTTGTTGGTTTTAGAAAATCTAAGTCTAAGTATTTGTGAGAATAAAATCATGAAACAATCCAAAAGTCATACTTTCACACGACTTTCACAACCTATATCTTCAAGAAATAAGAAGAAAAAATTCTTATTTAATCAATTTGAAGACTAGTCAATAATGAACTAGTTTGAAGAGACTAGTTATATGAATGTTAGCAAGAACCCAACAGGTTTCTCATTACCAATTCTTGAATTCATCAGTTTTTCAAAAAATTTGTCAACAATTTATATCGTGTAACTCGTTGAATAAGTCGATATTTACTTTTTTGATAATCTAATGCAGTTTCAAAGTAAAAATTATCATATTTTTTACTTCAAGAAATATGGCAAAAATTTTGTACGATTCAAAAGCCCAGATGACTTTCCGTGACGCATACTATTTACAAAATTTTAAATTAATCAGTTTCTTACTCTTCATTTAAAGTAAATCATAATAAGAAAATTCTCAAAACACCAGTTATCTCAAGTCATCTCAAATGCTTCATTATCAATACGGGAAAGTCTGTAAAATTATATTCAGTAACATAATATTGAGTATATTATTAGTTATATTTGATTTTTTTATTTACTCGTTAAGTGTTTAGCTAAAATTTTTCGTTTTTGAATACCTGATATTATGGACTCTCTTAAGACAATTTCTTACAGTATTACTTGAGTCAGTATTTGGAAAAAATGACTTGCGAATAAAAGTTTTGAATATGATTTTTTAAATAAGTTATTTGCTTATTGAACGGAAGAGAAAACCTCATAATCACAGATCCAATTGAAATAATGATATGACAACTCATCTCATTGTAAAGATTGATTAATGAGTTTTAAGTCTGTCATATCAAAGCAGTTAAAGGTTTCTTTTCTCTTTCAATACAAAAGTTATTCGCATTTTCCAAATTCTGGCTGACTTGTCATCAGTAATTTAGATTATTAGCTAAGGTGGCTTAGGCGCTTACTCTTCATTGAGTCAAAGTTGTCACTATTCACTTTCTGATTGCCAGTTCGAGCCTGACTTTGTGAAATGAAAGGTTTATGACTCGGTTGAATAAAATGTCTGAATTGTTTCGAAAGGTTAACCCAGACTAGAGTGGTCTAACTAACTTGGCTAAAGATTAGTCAGAGGTAGTTGAAGTACTCACAATCAATGTAATTCACATTATCCTAATCCGGCTTAAAATATATTTAATACCTTTGAGTGATTTTAAGTGAAATTAAGTAAAATTAAGTCAAATAAAGTGAAGTAAAGTATTCCCAGTAAAATAAGTAACTTTATTTTACTTTGATTAACTTTATTGTATTTTAACTCATTTAATTTAACTTTAATTCACTTCAATTTACTCTTTTATTCTACTCTTTAAATACTTTGTTAATCCTATGTTATTGGGAGACACTCTAAACTCTATGCAATATCAAATCGGCCTACGTATATTTTCTTCACTTTTGTCCTGACATATGATTACTAAACATAATTATGCATACTATTGACCGGTCAATATCTATCTAGCCTTGAAAAACATGATAAAATATTATAAACAAAAGCATGTGTTTCAGTTCAATAATTTAAAAATTAATCAATTAATATACTGTATTATTGAAATAAAATTTTGTATTTAAAGTCTGGACAAAAGTAAAAGGAGTTATGCGTAGGTCGATTTGAGATTAACATGACTTTACATAAATTTTTAAACTAAATGTTGACAATATTTATCTCAAAGATGAATACGGGAGACACAGATTCGATATTTATCTTATTTTGGAAAGATATGAGCAAATTTGAAACACCTTAGACTTACCTCTTGGGACCTATTTATGGCACTGAATAGATTCCCCAACTGTTAAGACGCAACTATACTTAAAATTATTCTCTTCTTTTAATTTTTATTGTTTCATTGAATGTAAACACTTTCTTTTGATAATTCTTTCACTTATTTTTTGATAAAAGTCTTTTAAATATGAGGACTCACTTCGCAGTTAATTTGAGTATATAAGTAGAACTAAAACCTCGCTCTTAACTATTGTTATATGTATTGTTTAATATGATAATAAATTGCATAACCAGATAAGGTTTTAAATGAATGGATGAATTTAAGATAATCATAACTCTTATAGCGTTGAAACGAGTGAAACGCAATTAATGATACGCATTCTTTTTTAAATGATATAATTATATTGATTATTGAAATCAACACTTTCTGTTAATTAAATTTTCACATTGAAACTTGATTCTTAATTTAATTGAATGGATAAAATATTAGTTAAATTAAAGAATACAAATATACTTTTAAACAATTTTAACTGAAGCTAAGATTATCTACAATCCACATATTAATCGAGAAGTAGCGCTCCATGCCATCAATTTTGTTTGTCGAGTTGAACCGATTGATACCCTTCATGGACCCCATCTCCCCGGTAACCCCCATGCATCCCTGGACTTGGGCAACCAACTTTTTTATTATCACAAACTGCTGAATCAATTGATTTAGCAGTTTCGATCAAATAAATTGAATTATTTCAATAGAAAAATACTGAATTTATTTTGCTATATGTTTGAATCATTCAATGAATTGATTTTTATTTATCTCAACTTTCAAAGTAATTTTACGACTTAACGGTGATATCACATTCATGTTCCCAATTATTTGGTATTGAATGTTTGACTGAATCCAAGAATTTATTTAAAAAGCATTCCTTCTTCTTATTCGATCATTTGGTTAAAAACAATTGGATGAGGTCTTTGAGATTCGGTTGGATTCGAGTAATACAATTGAAGTATGTCTTTGATCTCAACCTTATATAACTCGAAAAATAGAGCGGCACCTAATCATTAAGTTATGTACAGTTACGCTTAAATGAATCAGGAATATTTATTAAAATATATACTTTATTGCAATACATCTTAAAGTTTTTGTAATGTTAAATGATGTCTTACACTGAAGTATATATTTTATTTTAGCCAAATATTTCCGATTCATTTAAGCACAGTTGTATTTATAGTTTAGATTAGTATTGCACTCAATCATAAATAGACAATAATATACCGAATGGCGGAGGTTTCATATTAAATATTTTTAGTGCATTTAGAATTGCACAGAATTGGAAAAAACATCTTTTGGTACCCCCTTTGATATTTAACCTATCTAGGATTGAGTCCAGGGATGACTAAATTCATACCTGGTCACTCTGGTAGTACGCGACAATTGTTGTTTAATAACAATTTTTTTTCCACTGAATAAAGATCAAATATATTATCTGAGTTAGATTTGATTGCAGAAATCAGTCAAAAATTTTCTTTTATTTCGAATTTTCATTCGTTTTCAATCATTTATTCTGATTTAAAAATTAAATTTTACTTTATATTAATTCATTTTAATCTAATTTTGAAAGTACATGTTTCGACATTTCGAAGAGGATAGGCGTATTGCCACGTATGGACAGGCGGGTCATATATGATTTATCAAATTAAATATAATACAGGGAATTCAAGTCAAAGACAGTTCAAATATCATGTGAGCCCATACAATTAAATTTTTAAGAAATTACTTGTTCATTATATTTAAGTTGAGAATCACATTATTTCTCAGAAAAACTTTATAGAGAATAAGCAACAAAATTTATGAAAAATTCCATCATGAATACAAAAAATGAAACTAAGTTTCCAGTAATGAACATATAATAAACACTTTGCCATTTCCTTAAGTCTATCCTAAGATTTCGATTAACATCTTCTCGGCCAGAATGCAAGTCTTCATCATCATGTTTTTCAATTTTTCTCATCTCACAAAAATGCCAGTGATTGACTAAACCTCCTTTCAATATATCTGAAATACTAAATAAAAAATAAGTTTTTATGCAACCACTACGTAGTTTATTGATTTACATACACTTTGTTGAAAGTAATTTTATGCTTGAATTTTTTATGCACTGCAATCGCTCTAATATCTAAATAAAATGTTGATTCATCATTAGATGGTGGCATATAAAATGATTTGGGACCTAATCGTAGCCACTCATATGCCAAAAAGTCTCTTGTCATTAGGAAAGCATGAGCTTTTGGTGAATTTATAACAATTTCAAAACCAGTGCTCCTATTAGGCACAGGTTTCATTGAAGCTCCAATATCTTGAAGTAATCCATACTTAGCCATCTTGGAAAAAGGGGAAAGAAAACTTACTCATTCAAATATTCGCAAAACTTATTAAATCAAAGAAAAAACTAATTATTGATATAAAATGTTCAGTTTAAATTCAATAATTTATGTCATGATTGATTATACATGTTCAGCCCATTTAAATTATTGAAATTAGAATAATAAATATATTCACCTTTAATGAATAATAGGTAAACGATGATTTATCTGCAAGAACTTGTATTTCGCCATTATTTTGGGCTTTCGCTAAATCTTCAATAGTATTAAATGTTTTCATTCTTGATGGAAAAGCCATTAATGAGTGGAGACATCCACTATAACTTGATGTCAATACGAAACACCCTAATAGCCAACCGCATAACATCATTTTATATGACGAGATGGCAGATGGCAAATGACAAGAAAATTGTTGTCTCAAAGAGACAGTTATGATGGCCCAGTTTAGATCAATTTTTTTTAATTCAATATAAATGTGAGATGAGAACCAATTTTGGAATATCATTATTATGAAAGATATCATGAAATAAGTCCAAACTAAATATTCAAAAGGTTTAATTATTAATGTAAGGATATTTTCAGCTTTTGGAATTGAAGTCATGAATGACACTGAGGTTATAAAGTGTGGATTTAAAAAGTAAACTGCTTCTGATCGATCATATGTAACACTCAGTCCAGAAACACCAATATCTGAAAACTGCAAAGAATTTCATAATTTAATAGTTTGCTAATGAAACAACGCTATTTCAAAAATTTAGTAAAATTACGCTAGATTAATATAAATTTATTAGTGTAATGCCTAGACATCCGCAAGGTCGAAACCTTTGGGGGGGGGGGTTCATTTCAGGAATTCTGAAAATTTCGAGGGGCTCAAAAACCTAAAAGCTATGAATTAAATACTTTTTAAATCTCTTATAATCAATGAAAAAGTAATTTTGAAAAAAAAATTTTTTCCCGTTGAGAAAAATTTTCCCACAAAATTTTTTTTCTGCAAAATTACTTTTTTATTGATTATAAAAGATTTAAAAAGTATTTAATTCATAATTTTTTTGAAAACTATGAAAAAAAGCAAAAGAGGGGACTAAAGGATACTTTTTCAGTAAAAGTAAGAAAAAAGCAAAGGGGAGACCAAAGGATATTTTTTCAGTTTCTGAAAAGTCTAGGGGGTTCAGACCCCAGGCAGACCTCTACCGTGCGGATGTCTGGTAATGCTTCTCTTTAAGCAGGTATCATAAAAGCTTTAAACAAAAAAGGAGATTATAACAAGTTAGTCAAATTGACACTTCATTATTTCGTAATAATTTTTACAATCATTGTTTTCGCGTTATTCAAATCTATTATACGATCTTCACGATTGCCTAAAAAGACTACACTAGAATCCGGGATCAAAAATTACCAAATGGAGACCCTTTTGTATTTATAAGAAATAATTTTTCAATAGTGAATATTATTTTAAAATGTTGTTATTTATGGACATAACAAGTCTTTTAATAAAATTATGTTAATATTTGAATCATAAGAAATTAAAATTATTTTTAATTCAGGTAACAAAATCAGAGAATTCGTAAAAACTTATTGTGAAATAAGCAGTTCATATAGTGATTACTTTCAAGCTTTAAAATCTGAGCTCGAGACAAATGATTCCAAGATAGACTTACCACCTGTTTTTCGTTCTAATCTTGTACAAAATGATCAAAGGAGGGACCAAGGTATATATTTTTCTGCCAAACTCTTGAAAAAGCAAAGGGGTGAAGCAAACCCTTGGCAAACACCAACCTCTGTCAGCCTTCGTCAGAAAATTTCATTTCATTTTAAGATAATTTGTTGAAACATTAAAACAATCCTAATGAAAACTTGAAGCTCTGGAAATTGTGAACTTCAAAAAACTCAAGCGTAAGCTCAGAATGTACCTCTTCATACTGTACCAGTGCTCTTCAAGGCTCGGACTTTTCCGGCTCAGTTGCGAGCCGGAGACTGACAAACCTTTAAGAACCTTAGCCTCCTGACTGAACTTGAAATCTTTGATCCTCTCGGCTGACCGTGTATTGAATATATAAATTTTGGAAACAAATTCAATTTAAATGATTAAAATATGATTAAAAATATCTGAGCATAAATTTAGTAAATTTTATAAAGCTTGAATTCAATCAAAAATCTTATTTATTACAAGTTTATATATAAAAAAAGATTCAAGCTTTGACAATATTTAAAGTATTGCTGCAGATGAAGTTTTCAAACTAGATTAGCATTAATCTTAGCAAAAGCATTAGCCTAAGCCTGACAGAAAACCCTGAGCTACGAGACTGAATAAGTGTCTGAACCTTGAGCTAATGCTTTGAACCTGGAGAGGGATTAACACTGCTTCATACCAGCCATTACCATATGAGAGGTATCAAGATTGAAGTTAACAAAACTACTGATCGGAAGATCCAATCAGTTCACAGTGCCCAAAAATATATCAACTTATTGATTAAATACTAACTTTCATGTAAAATTTTGAATTAAGTTCATTTCCTATGCTATGTGTACAGGTCTAGAATCATAAGTGATAGAGAGCAGGTTTTTATACTTAAGGTGTTGTTTTTTATACGATCTACATATAACAACATGTGTATTTACTACTGTTTGTTTTTATAGAAATTTAAATAAATTTATAAATTGTCTCTTAGATATATCACTGCCACATCAGTTACTACAGTTGCTATGCACTCTAGTATAAATTTATTTATTTATTTATAAATCTATTTATAAATCTAGACCTGTATTATACTGTACATTGTGAAAAGTTAATATCAACTTATTATCAGTTTTGGTGGAAAACCAATGGGATTGACTAATTCTTAGTGAAATCCTGTACAGGTGGTAAGTCTATTCCAAGATCGAAATGTTTGTAAAAGATGACTTTAAGCTCGTAAACTTCTTTACATTTTTACAAATATAAACATACCTCAGAGGCTATTCTTCCAATAATTCCTGTCCAAGTCTTGTTTGGTAATTGTATTCCCCAATCGTTATTGCAGTCCATGATTTCGTATGTGAAATTTAATTTTTCACTCAGAACTTTCACAATTTCTGCTTCGTAACCTCCGCTAAAAATCCACTTATCATTTTTGGACTCATAATCGATAAAAACACGGGGCGGGCTCTGAAAAACCATTTAAAGAACATATTTTTCACATTAGGAAAAATAAAATAATTTCAAAATTGTCCGATTATATAAACAAAAATCAAATTCAATTAATTAAAATTTTTATTCAAAATAATCAATTACTTTATTAGTTGCAACTGTAAAAAGTTTGCCTATGAAGTCCATTTTCGAATTATATAAATTTTGATTGAAATCAAAACTTGACTTTGTACTGGTCTACGACCTTAAACAGAGGACAAAAAAATATTTAAAGAACAAGTTTTAATATTTCATTATTAATGTATTTCTTGAATGATATCCTTTTCTCTCAATATTTATTCCTAATTACATTTAATATATTGATTTAATTCATAAAAATGAAATTAAAAGACATTGAATACATAATAAAATTTAGAAACGCCTAGCTCAATTAATTTCAAGATAGAAATAATAATCAAATAAACAACTTATTGGAGGAAGAACAAAGAATTGGACACCTTTCTTTTCAAAGCACGAGAAAAAATTATTTTGACGTTGATTTGTATGTAAAAAATTAGTGACATTAGTATAAGCACAAAAATTTAATTTCTATTTCGCTGTTATTCTACGTGATCATAATCAATAATTCCTTCATATTGCGATCGTTTAAGTAAACATAATCAAGCATTTTATCGATTATACTTTTTTGAAATATTAATCATTAGTATGTTGGGCGAGAGTATTCTTGTACAGTCATTTTCATAACTGTCTCCATCTGTTTTCATAATAAATATATGTAGAATACTGGCTTTTCTTAAATTTGATAAGTATTTTCTCAGATATTTTGAGGTCAAAATTTTTAATTAACTTTGTAAAGCTTTCTATTCTTAAAAGATTTTACCATAAATTACTGATAACAATTCAATGTTAAATCAATTGATGTTTCACAATCGTTATTAAATTTTGCCTTTAAATGCACTGATTTTCATTAGCTTTAAACAAAATAGTGATGATTTCCAGACTGAATTTTATTTAATATGTAATTTATGAAAATTGTTGCTATCTTTAACGATGTTTGTTGTTAGAGTGTAATGAAAAACTGAGAGAACTGATTAAATCTATTATTCAACATCGCGTTTATATCTCAATAAATAATCGTGAAATAGAAAAGAGATTATTTGAAATTTTTATTAATTCTTGTTGTAAATAATGGGTGAAAGTTATCAAAAGAAAATAACTGATTATACATAAAATTTCCGTAAAATTTTGAAATACCGATAATAACCAACAAAAGCTCGAAAAATACATTAAGGCTTAAGAATATAATATGTTTTTGAACAATTATAATTAAAAAGAGTATAAGGATATGGATTCAATTTTTCTGAATAGAAATCTTAACTTATGACTTCTTCTAATTGATCAGGTGTTAACGATTGATGGTATCCGGACATTAGATCGAATCATTTAGATCGAAAGACGATAGATCGAATCAATTAGATCGAAAGAAAATAGATCGAATAGGACAATAGATCGAAAGGGCTAATAGATCGAATGAGTAAATATATATAATGGGAAATTGGATAAATTAATTTAATATAGTCAGAAAAAAAAATTTATTTGAGAATATTTCGAAGATTTTTAATTTTTGATAGAAAATTTTTTTCATTCATATTATGGATAGAATTCTAAATTAGCAAATTTTCTGTTCAATAAATTTTATAAGAATATAAATAT
>JAQFZT010002500.1:0-11427 GCA_034696325.1 Camisiidae sp. | reverse complement strand
CTCAACACTCAATTGAGTGCATAACTATTATGATGAATACAAATAATTGTATAATTTTATTTGAATAAACACATAATATTATTGAAAAATTATAATAACAATAATAAAACTTTTTCTATATACAGATAATATTTCTGTATGAAATATTTTTACGCAATTGATTTGAAAAAAACCTGTTTATGAAACTTTTTCTCCACCTTCATTCAAACTGTTTCTATGACAACAAACTAAAAAACAAATAGTTTAATGACAGCTGTAATAAAATCATTTATTAAAATTAACAATAAGTAATGCTTGCTTTCTATGAATCAATACTATAATAATGAAAATATATATTTTTTAAAACTCAAGAAACACTATCTAAAGAATCGATTATTTTATGATTAAATAATTTTATCAAAAATCGTTTTTCATGCATATCAAGGTTTTGAATAAGTTGTTTTTACTACCAAAAAACTGTCAAAACTTTAAGCACACACACACGCACGCGCGCACACACACACGCACGCGCGCACACACACACGCACGCGCGCACACACACACGCGCACACACACACACGCGCGCACACACACACTCACACAAGCATAGCCTTGAATTGAACTACAATTTCATTTAAATTAATTTTCTATTCAGGTTTATTTTTATATTTCCTGACTTAAAAAAGTTAAAACTTTAAGGGTACAGATCAGGAAATTTTTGATAAAATATAACTGTTCAATAAATATAAACTATGAATTCCAATTATTTTAAACTGTCTTAAGGGGAACAGCAAGTCATGTATTCCTTGCTTTTTAACCAAATAAACATTAATATTATATGAATTAAAAGTGTCTCAAGAATGTTTACCTAAAAACATGAAAAAACTCACCCCTGGCATAAACTATAACGTTCCCTGACTACACCATAAAGAGCATTGATAGGAAAAGAACAGTAATTATTTTTCTCGAATACATATTTTGTTGATTTATTTAAAACTTTCTAATTGAATAATTTGAAGAGTTTCGAGCATTAACTTTTTTACCCAAATTTTTAGCTTTTCTCAAGTTGTTAACTTCTCTTTAACTTGTTTTGAAGCCACTTTTCGAGTTCATTATCATTGTTAGAAATCAACATTAAGAGGAATGCTTTTAAGAAAAAATGCATATTGTTATGCCCTTTAGGCTAAACCCATTTATTTTCCATGAATTTATAGAAAAATGCATGTCGGAAATCGGGGGATGATTTGAATTCAATAGTTAATGAAAGTTCGAACTATTAAACTATGGGTTTTACAAATTTTTTAAGCAGAGGCAGATATACAGTAGCATTTATGAAAAACTTTGAAAATATTATCCATATGAGATAACCATCGATTCTCAATAAATATATTTCTAAATCAAATTTCAGACTTAAGTTTCAAATATTTTAAATAAATTTAATAATTTGAATTATTGCTAAACTATAAAATTCAATGTTAAGTTAAGTATTTGCAAAAACACATGTAAAACATTATCTAAAACACATATAAAATATTTTCTAAAACAACATTCAAATAAGTTAAGAATTAAAATCGGGACTTCTTTGAAAAAATTATCTCTCGAAAACTAGAGACTGTAAAGAAGAGATTATTGCATAATTTTGAAGCTCATTTATTAATGTCCTCCTCTATCGATAAATTTATGATCAATTTTATATAAGAAAACGAAAACACAATAGGAATATTCTTTGGAAATTATTATAAAATATTTCGAGAAAAAGTGGAAGCGTTCACTTTTAATCATTTTAAGACTGTAGGAATAATTGAATAGACTGTTATGAAAATTATTATTATTATGATTATAGAGGCTTCGATACTCCTGAAAATATAAAATATAAAAAATTGGGTGAGACCCGGGTATGACAAACTATGGCTGTTCGGGGGCTATCTCAGATTTACGAATAGGTGGTTTGAATTTTTTTAAGGAAGGTAATGGAGGTGTTATCTATGACCCTGGCATAGAAAATAGTGTCCTGGAATATTTACTCTGTTTGTTGAGCTGAATCTAATGATGTCCTTCTTGTTCCCCAGCCCCCAGAACCTCTCCAGTTGGTCCTTTCCGTGAGCAACCAAAAATTGTCCAAATTTCCAGCGAACTTATTGGCATGGCTAGCGATCAGTGATTAGCGATCGCGAGTTCACAGGCATTCATCCGAAAGAGCTCTTCCAGACTGATGATTGACCTCAAGACTAAAGTTCGAAAAGCTGCCGATCGATGAGTGTTATCAGTTATAAATTAAATATAAAAATTTTAGAAATTAATTTATTTCAAGGTATTGAAATTTCATCATTTTCGGTAATGTCCATAAAAAGATAATAATATATTTGTCAAGTCCGGATTTTAAGTCCTCACAGCTTATAATTTAACAGAAGGGTTTTCAGTGAAAAAAAGAAATTTATGTGAGTTCATCATTTTTTGAAAAGTATAAAAGCCGATGAAAGTATATAAATTTTTAATACTGAATTTTTAGTAAAAAGTTTTGAAATTATTTATTTCAACGAGAAATTTTATACTAATGGTTAAAAAGTTAAGCATAATGATTTGCTTTGTTTCTATCATAGTTGTAATGACTGTGGAGTCTGTTCTTTGCTTTCCTGAGAAATGCTGCAAAAAAGAGGGAAATTATTGTGGTGGAAATGTTGTTAATTCGACTCCACCATGTTGTGATGGACTGAGGTGTGTACCCAAAGATAATTCGACACGTGGCAATCCCGGTACTTGTAAGAAATGCGGTGGTATAGGATGTTCATGCGGTGGTTTCATATTAGACCCCCCAATTTGTTGCGATGGACTTCAGTGCGCATATGATCCGAATCAAGACCATATAATTCCAGACTTACCTAGAATTTGCCAGAATTGCAGTCTAGAAGGAGGTGTTTGTAGAGGGAATAGTAGATTGCTTTGTTGTCCTAGACTCCAACTGAAGTGCTCGTCTTACGATTGTGTTAATCCCGGAACGTGTATCCAGTCTACTGATCCTATTAATCCTGTCTAATCGATTGATCAGATTGAGTAACAATAACTCTATTCAATTGACAAAATAAATTAAAAAATTTATAATTCTTTAGCTGTATTTTGAAATCAGCCTTAAATAAAGTTTAAATTCTTGAATAAAATTTAAAATTACGCTGAATCGAGTGTTTAATTTGAATTATTTCAATAATTATAAACGTTTGTTGAGTAAAAGACAAAATAAATGTAAGGGTAAGCGTAAGCTCAAATTTATAATTATCAAATTATTCCTATTTTGATAGAGCACTGGCGCACTTAAGCAGGCGATGCAATACTTTTCAAATTCATGTTATTGATTGTTTGATTTCCTTCTATTGTCTAATTATATAAAGCTGAATTAATGAGCTTATCAATTATTGAGTGAGTGTTTGTACACTACGTTTCGTAATTTATAACTTAATTCATAGATATGAATAAGTTATGGTTAATGTAAATAGTATTAAACATGACGTTTTAATTGTTATTGTTGTAATAAGTAATTGTCTATCAAATCGTTTGCTTAAAAATTCAATATTTGAGATATGAAACAGTTATTAAAGTGAAGACTGACATTTTTAAGCCAAGTTTTTTTTCAGTTACCCTACACTACACTTATACTCTTGATTTGATTGCATTTCAACCCAATGTTTCTACAAAAATAATTCTGAATAGAAAACATAATGCAAGAAACAGTAAATTCAAGAAATTATATTGAGTATAATTAAGTCAAGTTAGGTGAGGTGACGGAAAAAGAACTTGGGCACGCTAAGCCTGGTTGCCCACTTACTAGAGGCCCACTCAGAGGTCACATGCCCCATGACCTATTAGTTAATTGAATATACATTAGAGATTTCATGAATTTACAAAAACTACTAGTAAATTCATAGATTTACTGATTCAATGAATTTACTGTAACATGAATACATACAAAGTTTTTGCCATGTCTTTCAATTAATTATATTCCATGAACAAGAAAGCTTAAATCCAAAGAGGACTTTATCAATTATATAACTCATGGTGTAATGGAGTTATAAAAGGAGCACTCTAATTTTTTCAGAGTAAACTTACCGATCGCCTATGACACTCGGTAAAGAACACCATAGGACAACTCGATAAAGTGTTCAGTCAAGCAGTAACTACTGGCAAGTGGACCGCCTGACTCGAACTGAGATCCAACTACGGCTAAATGAAACCAAAACTTTGATAAAAAAGTTTCTCAAAAGGAATGGACTCAGTTTATATCGAATTCTGAGACCAAATCTCAGAGAAAATTAAGATCCAATCCTTTCTCTAGTATTCTTATATCTGAATAATTTAAGTATAATTTTTAAGTTTTGTTCAGCATTTGTGCTGAATTTTCAATTATTATAATCGAGTCTTTCTTCTAATTTATTTCTACAAATTTTATGACAATTTTGTTGTTCACGTGAAGATAATTACAACTAATACTAAAAGCTATTAAATTCTCAAAATCTCTCTTTAATATAAGTTTTTTATTTACAAATTTTTTGTTAATTTTACAGCGAAAGTGTCATATTAAACATGATAATCAAATGAAATAAAAGATGTTTTATTTACTAAATTTGAAATAAAAGAAGGAACAGTTTATAGTTTCGAATAAATGCATAAAAATAGAGAAACTTTTAACTTAAAAACTTGTCAAATAATACAAAATATTAAAGACACGAAACAATCGGATTTACAATAAACGAATCAATAAATTTTTCTTTACAACTGTCTAAGAATAAAACCTTAAGATTAATATCTTTACATTCAAGACATACCAACTTTTCATCAATACTTTTAACATTAAAAATATAATCAAATTTCATGTCATCTATTCTTAGGTTTTTAATTGCTTTCAGAATAACTTTATTGGAAAGAATGTAAAAATTAACGTTTGGATTGTTTTTGCTTTTCCGAAGCTTTATGAGTTTGATTGAAAAACAAATAATTGAGATTCAATTCTACAGGCACACCACTCAATTTGATCATTTTTCTTAGAAAACTTTTATTTGAACTTTATTATAAATTTTGAACAAATAAAGCATTTCATCAAATGTTGAAAGACCTCGAAACGAGATGAGAGGATTTAGAGTACTGTCACAATTATTATAAACTCCTTTATACTTCATTTCACACTCAAGAATATTCAAATTCCTGTATTCAGAATAAATTCTTTGAAATATATTCAAATCATTAATAGAAAATTTCGTTGATCCGACCCTTTTTAATTCGAACAATTTTTCCGACAATTTGATTTGAACTACAAACTCTGTTGTCTCATAATAATGATCAAAAACTTCTATTTTGATTTCTGAACGAAAATTCAGGTAATCAAACGTTACTAATGATAATTGAATTGTCAATATAACAGTGAAAAACACCACAAAGATTTCCTGGCAATAAAAGAATATATTTTAAATAATTAAACTATAGAAAAGAAAACTTTAGTTAAATGAGTTAAAGTAATTACATCTGAAATCAAGTTATAAGTGATTTGTATATTATATAAGCAAATCAACATATGCCTGCAAGATTTACCTTACCTCTTAAATAAATTTTTTGAAAAGTGTTAATTGTGATAAAAATTTTCCGAACACTTATGTCTATTCAATATAAAAAATTATATCACAGTCAACACTATTAGCAAAATTTAATTTAGAGCTAAAGTCAATCATGAAATCAAAAATTAAAAGATATTGAAGCTTGTTTAATAAAGAGTTAAATTATTATAAAATTTTAATAAGACTCATAATAAACACTCACCGTTTTGTCAAATGTCAATTTTAAAGTGCAAATATAAATACCTTATTTATCATATCTCACCTTCATTTTAGAAAGTTTCAAAATGAAAACAAACAATTTAGAAAATTTTAAATATTTTCCAAATTTCCTCATAAGAAAATAGTTTATATTGAATTTGTTGAATAATTTTATGATCATAAGTTTTACTTCATTCATAGAAATTCCATGCCAGAGACCTAATAAACCGCCGAAATGTACCAAATATTGGGCAAAACTGAGTTCAGCGCTGTATACAAACGATATATATCGCGCTCCGAGCGTTTTAAATTTGATTCCAAATTTATTATCTGATTTCATAATTTCATAAATTTCTTCTTCACAAGACATACGACACATTTTGATTAATTTATCAGGATCAATATCCAAAGTAAGGTTAGTACAGAACTTATATTTGAATTGAGAGTAGTTATAATTATGGACAACATATGACAAATAATCATTTGTTTTTGGTAAACAATCTTTTTCAATAAATTTTTTGAATACTAATTCGTTAAAACATTGAGCTTTAGATTTGATGACTCCTTTATAATTATAACAATCAGTTTCATAAGGTGGCTGTAATCGTTTGAATGAAAATTTTTCGTAAGCTATCAATAAATGATTTTGTTCCATGTTAGCGATGGGTAGTAATCGACTCATTGGATACGTAGGTATTTGATTTGAATCGTGAACATATAAGGCTCCTGTTCTTTCTGTGAATAATAAAATTTCTTTTATAAGAGGATATTTATTGGTTCTCAAAGTGCTCAAAAATGTGAAACATTTGATATTCTTGAAATGACTCGTCACTATGTTGAGCACTTCTTCACTTGTAGTTTCTGACTCTTCTTCTGCTGAGAACATTTTCCATATAATTTAATGTCAATTATATTCAAATAATCAGAAACAAGAGTTTGATTTTTGATTAGTTCCAAAAAGTTATCATAACTTATTTCAAATCGATTTGAACTATAATTGTTTCTGTTATAAAGTTTATCGAAATCCTCTCCTCCATCGACTTCCTCAAGTTTTATTGATCCTCTTTCATCGTCTAAAACGTCTATAACTTGTTTACAAATAGTTATAGCTGGGAATGAATCCATTCTTCCATTGATAATATAGTCTCTCATTTTCACTTCTACTCTTACATTAAAATTAAGATATTCTGACGTTAATATTATTGATTGATGGATAAAAAAATACATGCAAATTAGTTTAAAAACAAATTTCCAATTAATTTTCCGGGATTTTTCTAATAGTAATAAAATTGTTCTATTCATTGAAACTAAACAAGCGATGCAATTATGATTGAAAAAAATGAGAAAAATTTCAACCAAATTTAACTTTGATTTAATTTTAAGCATTATATACATCAGATTATTTATTATTTGACTGAATAGTCTGTTTAAATCAACAACTGATACTCCGAACCACATCGATATAATTGATCCAATATTTGAGAGGTAATTATTGAATGAATATTTCTCATTCATTTCATATGTAAAAACAGTGGAATTAAATGACTGGATGTAAATTGTTCTTTTCTCATTAGTTTCTCTTAGAAATTCATATGATTGTGTATTTATGAATTCAGAGATGCAGTCCTGTTGACACCTTCGCGAACAAATCATCCATATTTTTCTGCTATGCATTTGTTCTGCTCTGCTTTCGTTACATAGTTTTGTATCCATTGTTTTATTATTAAGTATTACATCGATTTCAAAGTTATTGGTCGGATGAATACATTTATTTAATCTCAGCTTTTTATTGAATATACAATCATTGAAACAATGATCAAACGAGTAAAGCTCATTTGATTGAGAATTAAATACTTTTCCAGTATAACAATCTGTTTGATGAGGCCATTCAAGTCTTTTCACTAAACTTCTAGAGTACTTAAAATAGTAATCTTTGAAGTAAACGTTGAAATCGATTTCTAGCGTATGAAAAGTTGATGAACTGTACATAGAGTGAGATGAATGAACGCTCTACTTAAGTAATGGTAAATGTGAATCTTTGAATTTCTCTCTCGAGAAAGTCAATTCAATAAGAGGTGATTTAATCTTTTTATTATTCAGAAAAACATCAGATGATTTCAATTGATTAATATTGAAAAATAGAAAACAGTTCCCATAACGAGGGTATCCACTTATGAATTCTACAACTTTTCCAAACATTGAACAATTATTAAAATTTTTGGATTCGTTATCAATAATTAAGTTCACAGAACAGTAAAATAATTGCGTCCAATCAACTGTTCTTTCAAATAATTGATGGAAAACAGATAAATTATTAGTTCTCATGTATTCATTTGAGAATTTTTTGGTTCTCTGAAATGGTATTCTGCCAACAGAAAGTAACTGATGGAAAATCTATATGATTTTCTTTGTCTACTATCAACTTCACTTTAATCGGAAAATTTAAATAATCCCTCGTTATTTCAATCAATTGATAAAATAATATTATTAAACAACATATTTTCATAATAAATTTTAAAACAGAACTATATTTTATCGATTGATTTCTGATAGAATGCATATTTGATATTTTCCGTAATAAAACTTGATTTAAACTTCTTTATCTTTTCATCAAAAGTTTTAGCATTATATTCTGAGCTCTTTTAATTGATATGAAAAACTTGTTGCTAAGGGTTTAAAAACTTGGGGAAACAATAGGACTTATTTTCATAAATCTATATTTTATTATAATTTTAATGAGATTGCATTTACAGTTTGTTTGTAGAATGTCATCAAATGTATGTCAGAATAGCGTACAAATTTTGAAATTTGATTTTTATAAGTGTTTTTAAGATAATAAATATATGATTTAATAATAAGGTCTTTTATTATAGACTTTATCATTCGTATTTTTTGTCATTCTTTTTTGAGGATTTTAAGAGCTATTATTGAGAAAATAGAATCAATATTAAACTCCAAACAAACATCTCTTCAATTCTAACTTATTTGCTTCAAATGTTTGCATAGATTTTGCTTTTGAAATTTCTAGAGACAGGTCTCAAGAAAAATAATCAAATATTTGATTAGTTCAAAAGTATATATCATTTACAGAAGATTCTTTATTATTTTTCTTTTGATAGATTGGTTTTTAGAAAAAAATAAAATTTTATTGGCTTGACGTTATGAAGACATATTCAAATATATACTTAAACTTGTATAAGAGAGCATAACTTAAAACAAAAACAAAAATCAATCAAAAGCTAATATAAAGCCAGTGTTTGGTATAAAAAATTATTAATTAAATTAACATTTTTATGATAATTATGAAATTGATATCAAAGATGATCTGTTGTTATTGATTTGATGTGTAGTTGCCATAAGATAAATAGTGGAATTCTATTATTTGAAGTGTAGCTCAAGATAACTGATTCGGACTGTTTCGCAGGTCATTCGCATTCTGACTCAACCTTTATTATCAATACATTATTCTATGGCTTTTGTGAATTTTCTCAAATAATTTTTAAATTTTATTGAATAATTCTCCAGAAATACGTGAGAATATGATAAAAAATGTAAAGTCAATTTGAAAGAAAGCAGAAATAAGTTATGTACTTCAGACATCTTCATTTAGACTTATCACCTGTACAGGATCTTCCTGTATTGTACAGGATTTGGCTCAGTGTACAGGTGTACAGTACAGGAACTAAATTTTACATGAATTGTACAGGATTCCAACAAGAATTGATCAATGTAATTGGTTATTTTTGCCAAAACTAATAATAGCTCAAACTTTTTACAATGTAAGCATAGCAATTTTAAGAACTTAGTTTTAAATTTTTCACAGATTTCATTCGGTAATGACATTTCAAAAGCGAATTCAAAGCAGATAATTAAATTAATTAAAGATGATGTACTTTTTTAAAAAACTCAGGTTGATGCTGAATAAGCTTATGAGCCGGAAAACTTCATTTGAAGCTTATATTTTCAAAGCTCGAGTTCTCATAAATCATCTTTTGTCATAATGTTGTGAAAAAGATTTATAATTGATTTTATTACTGAATTCATGCGTAGATATTAATGTGACCCTAATTTTTTGGGTTAAATTGAATTCAATACAAGATCAGGCTCGCTCGAACCTCAAGTTTCCTGCTCAAAGGTGTCAGACTTAGTTCAGAGGCTCGGTTTCTTAAAGATTTGTTAGACTTATTCTCGCCACTGAACCTGAAAAGCTAAAGTCATTGAGAATAATGGTATGAAGATGCCAATTTTTGAGCTCTTGTTTGATTTTTTAGATTTCCGGAACTGGAAAAATATACCTTGGTCCCCCTTTAATCATTTTTGTACAGGATTTCAAAAGTCTTTATAATTAAATACTATGATAGCATAAGTACTACCCCTTCAAAAATACTTTCTTTCAAAGAAATCTGCTAGACCTGTCAAGAAACATTTCTGGGCTACTGTACATAGGGTGACCACCTTCAGCTCGTCTCATGACGATACAAAAAATATTAAAGGTGGACCCTTAAATTTTTTTGAGCTAAAAATTTCTTTTTTATTAGTCATTTCAAATATTTAGGTGACAAGCAATACATTCGTAAACTAAATCATTAAAAGTTATTGATTATGCTTAATTTTGAAAGTGTATTTTTTGTTAAAAATCTGCTTGGTTATTCTTAGGTACATATTCAAAGAATTGTCCATGTTTCATTGAATTGCTGATAATTATACGAATTTCTGCTATAATCATTCTGTTTCTATGCTCAAATGTTATAAATGCATACAGATTCATAAAAATTTTGAAAAACTAATTTCTTCAGTAAAACAAAATCAAATACAGATAAATATTACTCTAAATAATGAGTCATTAGAAAGAAATACTTGTTTATCTGATAAGTTGATGTAGAAGATTAATTCCAGCACTTATAGTTTTAAAACACAAGTGTTCCAAAAGATCAAACTTGTTTCATAATGTCTTAGCACTTGAAAAATAATTGTAAAACTTTTGAATTTCTGTGCAAGCACAATTTTTTTCAAATAAAAATTAAAAAACGGGACAACTAAGTGTGATGCTATAGTCTGACGGGATTTTAGTCTCTTATTTTTAGAAATCAATTTCGTCATTAATCACTTTAATGCAATTAGTTTTAGTTGATCTATAAATAGATTATTAGTTATTAATCAATTCTAACATAGATTTTGGTATAAAAATATTTGATTTTATTTCTAATAGATATCAGAGTATTTTAACTTTTTCTCATTCACAGAGAGATCGATCGAAATACTAGTTTAAAAAGATATAGTGGGTATTCATTCAAGGGGCGTGCAAATCTATTGGGATAGGGTAAATGAAAAGTGTACGCACTGAAACGAATGGGTTCAGTCAGGTTTTGTAAATAAGTAACTTACCAAAGTACAGCACAAGAAACAATTATCTATGATAGCAACCGTAAACAAGTGATGTGTACTTCTTCAGAAATTGTATTGTAAATCTTCTTGAAAATTGTATATCAGAAATTGTATATTTGAAAAAATTTTAATATTCACAACATTCGTTGAAGGGCTCACATCGCTAGCGAAATCCTGTACAGGTGGTAAGTCTATGCATTCATTATCAAAACTCACAAAATTAGAGACTCTTATTATTGAACTCAAATTTGGTAAAAAGTTGTCTTAT
>JAQFZT010002499.1:0-11442 GCA_034696325.1 Camisiidae sp. | reverse complement strand
AGACAGAGTGAGAGAGAGAGACAGAGTGAGAGAGAGAGAGTGAGAGAGAGAGTGAGAGAGAGAGAGAGTGAGAGAGAGTGAGAGAGAGAGACAGAGTGAGAGAGTGAGAGAGAGAGATGTCACACCCGATATATTCAAAGCACGCAACGAAAGGCTGTTTATATTTTTTGAGTCTCTCATTTTTCCATGATTTTCAGAACTACATTATGAAGAAAAATGAGACACATATTGTTAATAGTTTTATCATAAGTTAAATATTAATGTAGAGAGTCATATAGTCATGTTGGATTGCAATGATGAACATTTTTGATTTTATACTTGTCTGTTAGTCTGCTCTACATTTCTATGCGTCTCATTCTATGTCTAATTCCGAATTTGACATTTGTTCTGATAGTATATAAGTTTAAGTACTCTTCATTCAAGTATTAAAAAATCTATTTTTAGCTTTCATTCCACTCATTTTTGTTTATAAGAGATAATCATTTTGACGGAAAAACTGAAATATTGTTTTTTGCTGAAATCTCCATCAGAATTGTTTATGTAGTGAAATCTCATTATCATAATATAATACAAGGTATTTATAAATATTTATAATATACTGTACAACTAAAATTGAATATATAATATAATTTGTCATCATTTTCATTGCAATCATTGTTCAGATACAACAAGTCCTGAAAAGACACTTTCGCACACAACACAAGTGTTTACATAATTAACTTATCAAAAAGTAGTGTCTAATTAAAGCTGAAACATTGTTTTGAAAATTTTAATGGAGAAAAAAACACAATAATCACAAAATCCAATTATTTTGTGTCCACTTATTAGAAGTATTTTCTTTCACCCGAAGAATTTCTCAACTCAAAAACAATCAAATAAGGGCTTTACTGAAAATGTTTCAATTTTGACCATTTATTTACTTTACTCTTGAAAATAAATTAAATATAATTGTTTTGAAACGAATCTGAAAAGTCTATAAATTTTTTGACTTAATAATCGATCTGTTATGAAGTTTGGAAGAAAATTTGAATACTATTTGACGAGTATTTTGATCTTATCCCAAAAATGAATATGTTATGTAAGTAAATAAGATGTCGTAATGCTTTTCTATTATTGCTAAGCATTGCTATATTTGAGGCGTTCAGTCATTTGTTGATTCTTCTGCAGGGAATAGAGAGTATTTGTTGAATTCGTATTCAATTTAGAATCTATTGTTTTGTTCATTTTGAATATAAGTTTTGATTGTTTTGCTTGAGAATAGGTTTTAGTGCAATGGTCTAGAAGTTAGAGTATATTAAAGAAAGAGTGGTCTGAATAGAAGAGTGTTATGCATATAATCATTTGACCATTTGATGAATAATATGTTATATGCAATGAATGCGTTTCAATAGACATAACAACCAAACTATTGTGAGACGAATCCAGAAATATATCTCATCCACAGTCGAGTAATTTTTCAAACTTCTTAAGCCCGACGACCCTTCATACAAATTTAATGATGTGATTCCTATTAAATATAATAAATTTGTTAAGTTACAGACCCTGTGAGGTCCAGTAGACCATAGATATAAGACCAGTGCTATAATTCACTTTCTTGTTGTGAAAGTCTATCTGAGAGAACATTTCTTAACTCGATTGTGAGTGAGAGAGACTAGAAGTGCAAGTGGAAAGTGGAAAAGCCTTCCAATTCAGATATCGATTTTTTGGTTTCTCTCTTCTGTATGTTTTTGCTGTTTTGCTGAAACTACAGCTCCGACTGAGCATTCTCGCCGACTCGTAAAAGTTGATGCTCTCTCACTAGTGATCACATACTCCGCACAACTCAGTCACAAGTAAATACCTCTTCGGATCAATAATATCATGGCTTTGTTAGTGCAAGCGTTACATCACTAAATGTTCGCTAACTATTAAATAATAAAGAATAATATAATTTATTTATTCAAATTACAGAAATCCTCATTTTACTGGATAATTATTAATCATTTGTATAACATTTCGATCACATACAAATTGGCAATTTTTTTAGTGAAACTGTTAGTGCGCTTTGTTATAGAAAATTCGTTAATCATTTTTATTATTCAGCAAAAGCATTACGACTTTCAGCTGAAGTATTATTATCGTTACATAACTTGCTTCCTGTCTCATAATTACAAACGACAGCAACAGAGATAAAAGAAAAATTATTCCTAAAAAATTCATATCATATTTAATTTTGGAAATTAGTTTTCCAAAATCACGTAATTCTGATAACTAATGGCTTATTGTGCTGTTTATTTAAATCGTATATCAAGAGAGAAAAATTGTCCTGAAAAGCCAGAAGAACCACTTATTCTGGAGAAAGAGATTCCACATGACGCGAGATTCACTTTTGTTGATTTTGTGCCGTCCGTTCATCAGTTCTCATCTAATAGTCAAGTGGAATATCACACCTTTCGGTAAGAATTCATTTCAAGTAAACAAAAATCTAATATACATTTCCAAAGAGAAAAGTCTAAAACAGAAAGTTTTGCTCAATCAAAAAAATTTCAAAAATCAAATTCTAGTTCATTTTATCCAATAAACTTCAATCCTATTTATTCTTCTTATTTTAGAAAAAGCTGCAGATATGGAAATTTCATTTAGTTTTAGATTTTGTTTTTCTGTTCTGAAAACTTTATCTCTTAAGTTCATACAATAGGCAATCTGGATATGTATTCATTTAATTGCTTCGATATTGAATGTTAATGTTTGTTGAGAGAGAACTTTTATGGCCAGTCAGTTGTGTTGTTTAGTTATTGTTGACTTTAAATATAGCTTTGTTTCATCAAAAGTTGTATAACTGCACACTAGAAGGGATATCACGTTGACATGAAAGCTAGCATTAAATTAAAGAGAGAATATATCTATTTTACCATCTTTTTCTCTCTCAAATCTACAATACTGTGATATTACTTTATGAGCTTGACATGTATTATATTATATAATGCAGGTATAGCTTTACTATATAAGAAATAGGACTAGTATTCAACAGAAAAATTCTCTTTATTTATAAGATTCTAGAATTTTCTATGAATGCACAACTTTTTCTATTGATAACGAGTATGATATTGAGTGTCTTCTGTCATAAATTGGTAACTTCTTTATATTGAAGTTTTAGACAAAAATTCTCTATTTAAAGGTATTTTGCTTTCAAAATTTCTTATTAAAAAAGAAGATTGAATAGGAATTTTTGAAAATTTTCTATATGAGAGGAGATAATAAATTGGAAATTTAAAAATAAATCTTTTAATCTTAACTTCTTGGAAATTTGACATTCTTTTGATACACCTTTTCATTTAAGAGTAAAACTATTCCCTTAAACTATAGACTAGATATAAATTCTATTGAATGTTATTTGGAAAAGAAGGTCAATATTGACGACGAAAGCAATTTTCTCGATATAAAATATTTTGTTGAAATTGATCCCTCACACAGAAATTGATTTAGTAAAAGGGTTTCCATATTAAAGTTTATGCTCGCATTTGTAATTTGAACTCTCTTTTAAGCTCCCAAACAAAGTACATCAGAACCAACTTCTCATTCTATTTATTCATTCATTCGATTAAAGCGAATAAACAAAACATTAATTGAAATCAGGAAAAACTATGATTGAAATTTTAATAAAAATTAAATATGGGCTTGTTTTATAAAGCACTTAATTCACTCACAAAACATTTAATAGAGAATGTTTTCAATAATAAGTTAAGTCAAATAAAGTCAGAAATGAGTTCAGCCTCTATTCAGCCTCTGATTAGAAGTCTTTTTCTTACTCTTTGATACTTCACTCAACTTATTATTGAAAAAACATTCTCTATTGAATGATTTGGGAGGCTTTTTAGTGACCAATAGATATAAAATGATGAGAGGACAGAAAATAAATATTTGCATCAATTCAAAATGAAAATAACATCTATGAAATCATAAACAATTATGAAAGATAAATGTTTTTCCACTTAAATACCACCTACTTTTGACTAATAAAGTTACTGGTATAGTATTTCAATAATCACTTGTACAGTGTATCAGTAAAAAGGATTTTTGTTTACTAGAAACTAGTGATGGGCATTCTGAGCTTCAAGTGCCTTCAGAGCCAGAGCCTGACCATTTTTAAGAACCCGAGCCTAGCACCCCAGCTTGAGCCTGAACTTGACTTTCAAAAACTTTCTCTATGCAGAGTCTTTATCCTCTGTGTGTATCTTTAGTGTTTAAAAAGGTAATATTTGTGGATATCTAATCTTTTCTGAGACTTCGATTCATAGAAGTCTATTTTTTCAAGATAAAAGCTTTGTTGGGAGTCGAAACTAGATGTTTATGAATGGACTTATTGTAAATAAGTCTCATAATTTTCTCAACGGTTGTACGAGTTCGAGTCTAGAGCACGAGTAGGTGTCCATCACTGCTAGAAACCTATTAAAGAGCATATACCTGTACTATCACATACACTATTACATCAATTTTTTTTCACAATACAGTACTGGGCATTACTTTTATTACAAGTCTATTGAGATTTAATTTTTATCAGTACAAAAAACAAAGAGAGTTCATCTCATGAATGCTGAAGAGATGGTGCTTTGAAGAGCTCTCAAATTATCGGCTCAACAAATGATTAATTATCGTCAATGCATTAACTAAATTAAATTTTCTCATTACCAAAACTATTTTGTTTTCACTCCTTTTTTATTATTGGAGTTATTGTAGGCTATATTAAAAAAATAAAAGAGATATACAACACACAAATTTCACATATTTTTCCTTTAAATTAATGGTTAATACAAAATATTATATCATATTCTATCTGAAGGCCACTCATATTTCGGGATAACAGTTATGCGAAATTAATTACATCATTACATGATGTAAATAATTTTTTTTTGTTTATTAATAATTATTTATCAGAATTAATTTTTATAAATGAATTTACGTTAATATAAATTAACTTCAAGGGATTCTTTGCTTTTAATTATTCCTCACAATAGATGTTATTCTGATAACGATTGAATTGATGAGACTTTATTCAGAATAAATTTCATGTCAATTGATGAATACAGTACTAGTATTTATAATGGAATTTTTAGATGTTTGCACAAATTTTCAGATCAGAAAGAGTTACAGACAACATGTTTAAACCACAGCATATTTGATTGAAAAACGAGATATCATTTTATCTTAAAAATTGAAAAAAACTTAATATTTGACAGATATTACAGATTGAAATAAATGTTAAATATTAATAAAAACATTTGAAAAATGTGATTAGTAGTGATTGTCTGAAAATTGTTTGAACTAAACTAATTTAGTTATTTGGTGGACACATCAAATTCATGGCTGAAAAAGAATCCTCAATGGGAAGTAATCAATTGTGAAACAGTGAAATTGTCGTATAGACATAATCTGACAACAATGGTTAGTCGATGGGAGCAGCAAACGAATCCGGCCACAAATCCATGGGCAACACAAGCACGTGGAGAGTTTGAAACTGCACTCAAGGCTTTGAGGTAAGAAAAACGGTTGACTCACTTTTTTAAATATTAAAGCGTTCAAATTCATAATAATGAGGACCAGCGCGAGAATTTTCCAACTCATGGAAACAGAGGGGCAAAAATTTGAGAGAGTGAAAGTGAATTTTACTAGATATTTGTGAGAGGTTAGGGTAACCTCTCGATCCAATATAATGCCAGCCCTCATAACAATAATAATAAATATGGGGGAAAATTGACATTAAATATTGAACGCGCCATTTGTTTTGACAACACAAACCTGTAGATATAAATGCTGCACAGAAATAGAAAAAGGCTTCAAATCGATCGAAATGGCAGCAACTCTAACACTTCAACTGTTATTACTAGTATAGAAGTAGTGTCTTTGTTCAGTTATATTTCATTCTCGATAATCGCATGCCTTTTATTATTTTGAATCAATGGCGGATAGAATATGAGCTCTACCTCGAGTTGCCACAAGTGTGTCACTATATTATGGTAAATCAACTAACATCAGGGGGAGGGCAGGGGAGGGGAGCCTACAATCCATTTTTCCATTTTAAAAGGCAACTTATGTTTCACGATTAGAGAGTTTTTCAGGAAGCCTTCATTCGCATTATATTTCTTTTCATCTATTTTAATACATAATACTTTTCTCGAGTATGAGTTGACCACAAATATAAATCGATATGAAAATTGGCAAAAAATTTCAAATATGATTAATGTTCACTTCTATTGTGAACTGTTTCTAATGTAATTTTGTATTTATTCTAACTATTCTTGAACAGAATATTCATTATAATAAATGAAAGCGAATCCTCGCCCATAACGATAGAATATATTTTTAGAAACCAAGCAATTTGTTTGAATTTTAAATATTATATTGTGTGACAAAACCAATATAATTATGTTAATAGAAATTTTAAATGATATAAAATATTAATCTAATTATTGAATGAAATAATCTAAATATATGAAGAATACAGTGTCATGAGGAAGAAGTGTCATTGAGAATAGAGCTCAACGAAATTGTGAGCCAAATAATTAATGCTTTCTTCATATACAATCAACTAATTTGGTTCTCCACTCAACTCAAACCATTCAGTTTGGAATCTTACTGATAACCAGTAGTAGAGTTAACAAAATTTTCTGAGTCATTAAATCTTTCATCAGTGTATCAAATGTTAGGCCAATTTCATCTCATTATTTTTATAATAAGCTTTTCTTCATAGAATACAATCAATTAATGTTTAAATTAATTCTCGGGATTATTAGCCATGAAGTGTTAGAGCTCTGCCTGAGGATAGGAAACATTCTGAATTCCTTTCATACATTTGAACAAAACAACTTATTCATAGATACTATAAACCTAACAAATTTATCTTCAATTCAATTCTGCAGTAAACAATAGATCTAACTATCTCTCAAAATACTGTAGCACACAATATATAGTCTATAGTAATCATACATTTATATAATATAGAATCTCATCAATCGTATCAAAACACAAATAATTAAATCAAAAGCAATAGATATTCTCTGCAAATATTCTCAAAAGTTCACATTCTATTCTCTAGAATTCAAATAAATGTAAAAAATTTTCTTTTAAAAATAACTTTTTGAAAATTTTGAGTCTAATGACAAACTTTATTTTTGATTAACTTCTATTTTTAGTTTATAATTAAGTTATTTCCATAGAAATCTCATTTGAGCTATGATTAGAAAAACAAACACAACTTTTTTCAATTTGAATAAGTTATACGACATTCATAAAAATTAATTATGGTTTTCATCTACTCTTCAATCATGTCAACAAACAAAAGATAGCAAATAAGTTTATATAAATGAGATATAAGTTTCAGAAATATATTCTATTCAATTCTTCTGCTCAAACTCCAAACCAACCATATTCTTAAAAGAATGATTAATAGTAATTTCAGAAAATCATTTTTTGTATATTCAATAGAATAATAACTTCGATCAGAACTTAGAATAAAAGTAGAAGAAACTTATTATTCTCCCAAAAATTGAAAATTTACCCCAAATGCGAACTGTTTTCAACATAAATTGAGACATTTTATTATCCACTATTAAATGCTTTTGACTGATCGCGCCTTTTGTTGTCGCCGGAAAATAAAAGAATAAGAAGAAGAATAATAATAATAATAAGTTTTTCTCAGTACAACAAACGATAAAATATAATTTATCGACTTTACGAAAATTTTCTACAAAAGCACATGAGATCTCAATTCATCACTAAAGACTTGCGATTTTTCCGGGAAATATCAGTTGATATGAAATGACCAACAATTGCCATAATAAAAAAACTGATAAAAAATAAATGTATTTTTCCTTTTGAGTTCATAAATATGTTTATAAGTGAGACGAAATTTGCCACAGTATAGAAAGAGAATATAAAAATCAGTAATGTAAACATAAGTCCATTTTGATCCTTATTTTTAATTTAAAAAATAAACAATTTTTTAAATGGAAACTCACAAAAATGATAAAATCCCTTCGGAATAACATGATTTACTTCTTAGGCTTTTTATTCTCTAATATTGATAATAACACCATTAAATCAGTCAAAGGTATCATTTATAAAGCATTTCTAAAGAGCCAAAGTTTATCTTAAAGTTTTTTTTCGTTTAAGGAATATTTTCTCTCTTTTGACTTGATATTCTTTAAATTATTTTACTTCTGGCCTGAAGTTATTGATAAAAGTAAAGCTCGATGTGTCATAAAAATAGTTATGTTATCCAAATAGTAAATCTAAGCTGACTGATAGTGCATTGCAGTGTTTTTTAAATCCTTTCAATGACAACTTCTAATTCAAATAGAAATATCAAAACATCTTTTTTCAAAGTAAATGTTAAAGTTGAGCGATTGCTTCTCAAATACGAAACTGTGTAATAACTTCTTTATTTCGTGTTGAATACTTCTAAATTAAATGCTTATTATTCAGTGTAACTTAACCTTTAAAGTTAAACCAATGCACAAACACTTTATTATGAAACTAAATTAAAACATTCAGACTCTGCTTTTATGGAAATTATTACTCATGTGTTATTCAATGAAGTAAAACAATATTGTGAGCAGTCTTCTCGTGATCAAATCCTCTTCACTATTAATGCAATTGAGTGCTATAGAAGAAAACACAATTCCTGTGAAGTGAACACCTCTCCAGAAACATCCGGGAAAATCCCGGAATAGGACGAGTTTCTTCGAGAGGTTTGAGTCTCCCGGAAATGTTTTTTACAGTATTTTTACTCTCAAAAAGTGCTACTCTCCTGGATATGATGGCAACCCGTGACAAAGTCCTTAAAATTTTTATCATATACTTAGTTTTTCCAATTATTTCTTTAAAATCTGATCTCTGATCAGAATATTCATCAACTTATTTCAATATGAATGAGAATTATTTTGAAAATAATCTTGCCTTGCAGTTTATTTTTAGCTAAACTTTCAATTCATTGGAGCTTTGCTTAAAACAAATATATTCAAAACCATAATTTTTCAAATTTTCCTCAATTATACTTCAAAGCCCCAGTTCATTAACATAATTTCCATGCGATATATGATTCAGTTATTCAGAAATAGAAAAAATTTATGAAAATTAAGAAAATGTATTCGAGATTTCACATCTCAAGTTTCAGGTCAATCATATACTTGAAATCAAATACTTGAAAATCATAAAATCAAGCTTTTATACAAATAAAAGTCACATAAACTGAAATCTTTTAATGCAGTTTCTTTTAATAATTCAAAAGCTCAATATAGTATAAACAAATTTTTAAAGTAAAGTAAAAAAAGAAATGTTTCCTCTGAGAGTTTTCAAGATTGAATAGAATGAAATCTTTTTTTTTCTTCAAAGTACCTGATATTTTGTGGTCCAAAGTTTAAGTAATTTATGACGATTTTTATTGCTAGACTTTTCTTCATTCACATATTTTGCTGACTATCAAAATATGAGAGTAAAAAGCATTTGAATGCATTGCACAGGTATTCAAATTATAAGCACAAATCCTGGTTATAAACTTATAATGTTATTCTGCTTGTTCTGCAAATTAAATAATTAATGTTTTATTGAGATTAAATTCTTCTTTTTAAAATGCTTTTAGACAAATAAAGAGAAGTTCGAGAATTCATGATGAAAACATCAGTTTTCTGCAGGCTTTCAGTTGTTTGAATAAAAACTTCAACTACTTTCAGATAGAGTTGAAACAAGTATTCAAGTATGAAATATAGCAAATTCTATGCCATAACGATTCATGTAAAGTAGAGTGGATTCACTTTTTATGCTGATATTTGTGTTTATAAAAGTCGATAAAATGATAGATTTATGGAACAAAAATATTATATATTCAATAAAAAATAAAATATTTATAATTTGACTCAATATAATACTCACATAAAAAAGATCTCAAATAAAACTAAAGATTGCCTAAAGGTTGAGAAATTTGTTGATTATTTGAAACTCTACCCGAATGTCTAGACTAAATAAGCAAATTTGACTTTTTAGAATGAATAAGAGAAACCAAAACGCATGACAAACATTTTCAAACTCAAAAATGCAAACCTT
Source organism: Camisiidae sp. (assembly GCA_034696325.1). NCBI lineage: Eukaryota > Metazoa > Arthropoda > Arachnida > Sarcoptiformes > Camisiidae > Camisiidae sp. The sequence goes on along the minus strand of JAQFZT010002499.1, from coordinate 1,365 downwards.
CATACTTTCTTTGAATTTCAAATTTCACAAAACTCCTTATTCTTTATGTGTGCTCTAATTAATTTTCAAATATATTTGAGCGATCATTTATTGTCAGTGTTTGCAGAGGCTCGAGCTTTTCAGACTCAGTGGCGAGAATGAACCTGACAAAATTACATAAAACTGAGCTTCTGAGCTGTACCAGAGCCTCGAGATTTTCAAAACAATTTCCATGATAAATGTATAACATAACTAATTTGTCATAACATGTCTATCAAAAGAAATCTATTAAATAATGAATATTAATAAAAAGTCCTTCAAAATTACAATATTTTATCAATAAATTTTAATATAAGGGGAATAATTTGATTTTAATACATTGAGTAACAATTAAAAACACAGCCAATAAACAAACTGAAGGTATTATGAAAAGTACTAATACTAGTTGAGACGTTTTCATGTTCTCCACAAATAATCTCCATATTCTGAACACATATCCGCCACTTTAATTCGTTTGTCTGCAGGCAAAACCTCATATATTTGAGCCACTTCTGCACACATTCATGAATTTTCATACAAGCTTTCACAACACATACCTTTGCTTTCCATATTCCACAGCAAACCTCGCGTTTCACAGACTCTGACCATATGTCCATTTGATGTTTTCCAAGGGTCTCAATCACTGCTTTCCTATAATTAGTCTCACATTCGTATCGATACATTTGTAATAGATTTTCACATTCAGGAATGTATTTGAATAGAACTGTATTTAAACAATCGATAAATGCCATCAAACAGATGAGAACAATTTTCACCACTTTATTCATGATTTGATATGACTTGAACTACTGTAGAATTAATCGCTTGCTTTTACATTAAAATGAATTAAAGTAAATCACTTTAAATAAAATAATACTGCAATCAATTGAAATTATGTGATTACTTTATACTGATTTCTTTATCATTAATTAAGATGAAATAGAGAATTATAATTTTATTCTTATCATAAAGAGCGAGAACTTTCAACTATTATAGCTTAGTATACAGAGGAGGCCCTTATGTGCAAAAATCAAACCATTTTCAACACAATTTGTGAGAAAACCACTTGAATTTTTAATTCAAAATAATATCATTTTAAAGCCTATAATCATAGCTTCAATTAAATCTAAATTGAAAAAATATTTAAATTTGCTCTTAAGCGAAGATCACTTCAAAAAAGCCGTTCCGGAGCTTTTCATTTAAAAATATTCGATAAATTTTTTTTCTTAAATTTAAAAAAGGGAACCAAGAGTTTATCTATCAATACTGTATATCAATTAAAAGTGCAAAAAAGTTCACTCAAAAACTATTGAAAAATAAAATTTTCAATATTAAGTTAATTGAAAT
>JAQFZT010002498.1:0-11449 GCA_034696325.1 Camisiidae sp. | reverse complement strand
AGTATAATAAAAGCATCAAGAATTCAATTAACATATATAACATTTAAGATACTTTTCTTTATAGGAAACTATATTATTCAATACATAATTTGTGATTTGTTTATGAGTTTATCGACCGTTGATTTGCACTAAAGTCTTGTAAAATTCACAATATTTTTCATTGAAACTTTGGATAATTGATGACTGATTGGATTGTAAAACCATATAAAACTTATTTTCGTTATATTTTGGCCAAACCAGATCTGATTGGGGCAAAACTTCTCTATACAACAAAGAAAACTAATGATTATTTAATTTTTGATTGAAAAATGCGATTTTATACCCAGTTTTAGCGAAATGGGACCAAATTTTCATAATTCTTTTAGAGAACTGAATATCTCTTTTAGTATAAAGTTTAGGTCTTCTGAGAGGATAACCAAAAACAAAGGGAACTTCTTCGTAATGAACAACTCCTAACCATTCACCAAATTTACTTGATTCTGGTCTGTAATTGAATAAATACTTATAAACTGTTTTATTCCTAGCTATCAATTCATCTGCCAAATGAATAGTCGGACAGTTGATAATAATATTTCCAAAAGCATTAGAAAGTCTTCGAATATTATTTTGAGGAGAATCTGTTTCGGGTCCTTCAATCAAATTTTTGGCCAGAAATGAAGCAATTTCTTCTGAAACACCACTTCTATTTCTCGCTAAATCGATAAACATTTGTCGAGTTTGAGCCAAAGTTATTAATTTTGGATAATTATTTCCTTTGAATAAATTAGGATTCATCATAAGTAAAATCAATGTGCCCTCATCTCTGGTTAATCCTGACATCAGTTCTTTAAGGTTAGAAAATGCATCTTCTTCTTGAACATAATTAATCGGCGAATCAAAGTCTTCATAAAAGCTGTCAACTGATGGCAAGAAAGTTGTAAGTGATTCATTTAAGAAACTATTTCCAGCCTTTATATGAGAAATTAAATCATAATTTCGTGATAATACGTGATAAAAAATTTTACGTTTAAAAATATTGTCATTTATTTTTTAGTTCGATGTTTAAAAGAGGATAAAATTTTATTTTTGTTATTAAGATAATCAATATTTTTGAATAACTCAACAAAATTGAACTGAAGAGTTTTGACGTAAGTTTCATGTTATGGTTGAATTTTATTAAACTATTTTCTAGGGCTGGTTTACCTCAAAAAGTTTATCAAACAAAGTATTCTTAAGGCATTGAATCTCTTCGTCTAGGAATGAGTCGAAACCTTCATTTTCGTCTTTATAATCGTTAAGACAACTGACATTCTCTGTAAACTTCACTGAATTCTCAAAAGTTTTTGAAATTTCATAATTCAAAAAACTTCCGCTTTGTGTTATAGCTCTCGAAAATAAATCTTTAGTTTTGTTAAAAGACATTAATATTCCAATACTTACAGCACCAGCACTTTCACCAAAAGGAACTAATTTTTTCGGATCGCCACCGAATTGTTTAATATTATCTTTAACCCAATGGAGTGCTAATGTCTGGTCATATATTCCCATATTTCCGGGCGCGCCTTCGGTGCGAGTATTCAAAAAACCAAAAACACCGACCCTGAAAATTGCATCAAAATATATATTGAAATGACCCAAACATTGTATAAACTGTTGGTTTTTTGCCTGTAATTTACAGTAACGACAATCACATCACCGAATGAAGACAAAACACGACCGTCTGTTTCGTGAAGGTTAGCAGAACCCGCAATAAATCCTCCGCCGTGTATCCAAAACATAACAGTTTTAAGTTTTTTAGGGTTTATATCTGGGGTCCATATATTAAGAGTGAGACAATCTTCAGATATATTATGACTTATATAATTAAAAGCCACTAAATCACGAGGAAATATAATTTGAGAGCACATTGAACTAAACTTTAACGCTTTCTTTATTTTAGTCCAGGGTTTTACAGGTTCAGGACTCGAAAATCTTAATTTACCAATCGGTGGCTCTGCATAAGGAATACCGAGAAATGCATATATTTTTGAGTTAAACATTAATAATGTTCTGCCTTCCAGAACACCACTTAATGTTTCAACAATCACTTCACTATTCATTTTCATATTTTGACTGACATTTTCAGGTTTTTCTTCTAAATAGTTGTGTACTCTTTTCTCTTCATAAGTTGTTTTAATATTTGTTACCTTTTCCTCATCATTAATCAAGACGTTTATTTCAACAGAACCAATATATATTGAATAAAAGATTAAACACAAAACTATTAAAGTTAAAATTCCAAATATTGTGTTCACAATTTTCTCCATCTCTCAAATAATGATAATTAAATTAAATAAAAATACATTAAATTAATAAAATTGAAATAATAATGTTGTTTTTAAATATTCTAAACATATGAAAATGTAGTTTTTAAATATTGACTTTATATACAAAGTAAACTCAGAGTGGATTTTCCGCTATTGAAAATAGCTTGAGAAAAATAATGCTTAAGCAATCTTCTCATTAATTGTAAATTATATGTTCTTATGAGTTAGTATTAAAGTTATTAATTTTGTGAAATTCCTCTTCAATGAACTTCTTATATAACTTAATGTACTGAAACAATTAATTTACTCATTAATGAAAACATTTAAAAATACTATCTATATTACATTAATGTTCATAAACTACTTTCAACCGCTAACTTGTATCAAAGTTTTATATAATTCACAATTTTTCTCGTGAAAACTTTGAGTGATTGATGACTGATTCGTTTGTAAAACCATATAAGACTCATTTTCGCTATATTTCGGCCAATTTAGACTCAATTGTGGCAATACTTTCCTGTATAATAAATAAAATAATCATATTTAACACTAGACTTTAATTGAGAAAAAATCAATTAATACCCTGTTTTAGCAAAATGTGTCCAAACTTTCATAACTCTCTCAGATAATGCAATTTCTTGTTTAGAATACAGTTCAGGTCTTCGTAGAGGATAACCAAAAACAAAGGGAACTTCTTCGTAATGAACAACTCCTAACCATTCACCGTATTTACTAGATTTCGATCTGTGATCGAATAAATACATGTAAACTGTTTTATTTTTAGCCTTCAACTCATCAGCTAAAAAAATTGTTGGACACGTAATGATGAGATCTCCAAAAGCATTAACTAGTCTTTCGTTATTATTAAAGAGTGTATCATTTTCCGGCCCATCAATCAAACTATTGGCTGCAATTGGAACCATTCGTTCTGGAATATCTGTTTTATTATTTGCTAAATCCATAAACATTTGTCGTGTTTCTGTTAATGTTTTCAGCTCTGGATAACTATCTTTTTTGAATATTTTGGGATTCATAAAACTTGTAAAGAAAGGTCCTTCATTTCTGACTATTCCAGATAAAAGTTCTTTAACATTATCGTATGCATTTTCATCTTCCAAATAATTTATCTGCGATTCCAAGTCTTCATAATAGCCATCAGCCACAGGGATGAAAGGAGTGAGTGAATGATCGTAAAAAATTTTTCCAGCCTTCATATCAAATATTCAAGAAAATACAAGTTTTCATTAAAAAAAATGTATTATACTGTATATAAATATAAAATAATTAGTGATTTTAAATGATATGACATTGAGCTAATCCTTGAAAGGCAATAACATTTTCAAAATGTCTTTGAAAACAGTTATCTGGATTGTTCTCTAAGAAATCATGATTAAATCAAAAAATTTAAACTCAAAGATAATCAAGTGAACGGAAGAGCTGATTACTTGAGAAACTTTTTTCACTTTTCTAGGTTTTTCTAGTTTAATGCGATTGAATATTCTTATACTTTTGTTAAACTCAGTTTTTAATTTTTTTTTGGTAGTTATTAATGAACTGCTATGATTAATAAACTAAATATTATAATTATTTTTAAGTGATTATAAATAAGTGTTATAACTATAATACTCTTAGGGTTTCTGAATAACTTTATTTTTTACCTCAAAAAGCTTGTCAAAAGAAGTATCCTTAAGACATTCAATATCCTCTTCTGAGAGAGATTCATAACCATCATCACTTTCTTCAAAGTCATTAAAACAGTCGACACTTTTTGCTAATTCTACCGAATTATCGAAAACTTTTGATATTTCGGGTAAAAGAGAACTTCCGCTCTGTGTTATTGCTCTCGAAAATAAATTTTTAGTTCTGTTGAAAGACATTAATATTCCAATACTTATCGCACCCGCACTTTCACCAAAAGGAACTAATTTTTGAGGATCGCCACCAAATTGTTTAATATTATTTTTAATCCAATGAAGTGCTAATGATTGGTCATATATACCCATATTGCCGGGCGCACCTTCAGTGTGGGTGCTCAAGAAACCAAAAACTCCGACTCTAAATATGGAAAAAAAATTAATTTACAAACTTTTTCAACAATAGATTTTAATTTCTTTGCCTGTAATTAACAGTTACGACAACTACATCACCGAATGATGATAAAACTTGACCATCAGTTTCATGAAGATTAGCTGATCCTGCGAAATATGCCCCTCCGTGTAACCAAATCATAACTGTCTTCAACTTTTTAGGCTTAATATGTGGGGTCCATATATTAAGAGTTAGACAATCTTCAGACATTTGATCACTTATAAAATTCATAGGCCAGAGATGTCGAGACTCTTCTGGTATGTATTGAGTACATATTGGAGTGAAATTAAAAGCTGGTCTTGGTCCAGACCATTTCTTCACCGGTTCAGGACTTGAAAATCTTAACTCATCGATGGGTGGCTCAGCATATGGAATGCCGAGGAATGCATTTATTGTGGAGCCAAATACTGACAGTTTTCTCCCTTCTAGAGCACCACTTAATGTCTTTACAATAACACTATCACTTCTATTACTTCTTACATACTTATGTAACTCTTCTTCGGAATTGACGTCTTTAGGTTTACTCCTTTCTGATTCATCCTTATCTTCTTTCAGTTTATGAATTTTGAATTTATTACTAAACAATTGATCTTCTCTGTCAGCCTCAACACTCCTCCTGTCTTTTCCATAATATGCAACAAAACACACAACAAACAACACAATTAACATCAAAGCAACTATTATTGTATTCACAAGTTGTCCCATTTTTAGAAATCAATAAATTGACACTTTTTAAAACCTTAAACTTGTGCTTTCATTGGAAATACGCATCGAATTGAGAGAGAAAAATCCGATAAATTCTTAATAAATGGTTATGAACTCAACATAAAAAATTAACTTTTTCATGGAAACTGTGAAACTTGAACTGTAACGTGTCTTTCATTTGTAAGATCAGTAAAATGTGAGCAGTTTTGAAAACATATCTTAAAAGCCTAGTTAAAATTCAACACTGGTATAGTTAATGTGGTATTTTCTTCTCGTAATAAATTATCTTTACTTTTCCATTTTCGATGACCTTATGATAAGATTTCTGGGCGAGATTCCAATGGAACTTTTATTGTATATAATTAAGAGGATTACTATGTCTACTATACTCGAAACCGGTTTAAAACCTTACAAACCTAATGACTTATTCAATGTAGACTTTCTTCAAGATTATTGCAAAGGTTTCCATTTCATTGACCTGACTGTCACTCTTTAATTATGATGCTCTAAATTCTTTTAAAAGGGAATCTTATAGAAGTTATTGTTATTTATTTATTTACAATTTTATTTTCAAAATAAATTGAAAGTTTTATAAACTCTTTCAATGTTACGAATATCTTTAGTATAAAATACCTCAACATTTCGATCGATAAATTAGTTGAAATTGAATAACTAATTAAATTCGGTGTACATTTAAACTTTATAAGGAAAATATACCATATTATTATAATCTTATCATAAATTAAATCTTAAGCTAAGGTCCAAATTTTCATAAGAACTCTTTCCATTCTGATTATAAATGGAATGAAATTTTTAAAGCAATAAATAAAAGTTATGATAATTAAGTTGTGACTGCTTTTAAATATGATCATAACCATTACTAGTAATTTCCCTTTAATTGAATATTAAGTTTAATTTTTCATTGACTATATTCTTGATATTGTGCATAAGCATCGAATAACAGAGAGATTATTATAACAGAACCAAAACAATGCTGAAAATTTGTTTAAATTAAAAATTTCATAAAATACTAACTTTTACTGACAAGAGATTTTGATTACTTTAAAAAATTGAAAGTTTTTGTACAGAAATGAACCTAAAATGTAAATAACAATTTCTTGATCAGAAGATAATTTACTCGTTAGGAATAAAATAGAGCAAAATATGTATAACATTCTCATGTAATGAAGTTATGCTGAAACTTTGAATGGATTCATTTGATAATGTGCAGGTAAGCTAAATTTTAAGTTACTATATATTCTTTTATTTTCCTATTTAATGTACAGTATGGTAAAGTTTGACGGTAAAATCTACGAAAAATGTTTTTATAATAAAATAGAAATAATACAATTTAAAATTTAATTATATTCAACTATAGATCTAATCAGTTATTAAGAAAATTTATTTTAATTTTGAACGGATAGGACACCAGTATCGGCGAAAGTGTGAATTTTCATGTTACGATCTCCCTATATGCTTTGGAAGTACTTCAGTGGCTTATTTCTTGAATACTTATTTATTTTTTATAGATTTTATTTGTAATTGATTCATGTTTGAAACTAATGTTCAGCTAAAGTTGATTTCTCAAATTTATTATATGAAATGTGTTTTTGCTTCTAGTTTTAAAATTCCTAATTGAAGAGCAGGATTGAGTTTGGGTACAACTGCTTTTAATTGTTGTCTCTTTTTACATAAACAAAATAATATCAACTGAGAAAGTGCTGATTGTTTCACGATTCTACTATAGAATACAAGATAATATACTTTTATGCGCGCGAAACTTTGTTGAATTTAAGGTTTTTAAGTAAACCTTTAAAAAGGAATTACTAATTTGACCCCATCCCTAGAGCTATAAACCTATGAGATAGCTGATCTGACCTTTCAATTCTTTCACCTCTTTGATACTGTATTGATAAAGCATTTTGACCGCTTAGTTCAACTAAGATTTTAATAATGAGCATGATTTGCAACAATAATATTTGAATATCAAAATTTGAGCAAAATATTAATTAAAATATTAATAAATTTGTAGTTTAACATCTCATCGGAAGTATTCGGTTTTAATCCTTGGCTCACGTTTTCTGTTTTAAAAAATTATTCAATAAAATTGAATTTCTATCTTTTGAAAGAGTACAGTTTAAAACTAGTTGAAAAAATATAAGTGGGTGAATATTAACCTTCCACATTCTCAACTGTACTCATATTTATTCATAAAGTTTGCTAAAGATTGAAAATCACACTCACATTTAGGTTACTTAACATCAATTTATTTCATTAACATCTTTATAGCACTGACGATGATCTTAGATTAGTTCAAAAACATTTTGCTTTCAATAAAGTTTAATTTTTAAGAACCGTTTTCACTGTTAAATAAGTTAAATAAGAGTTGAAATTCATTATAAAATAAGTTTCTGTTAAGTTTAAAAGATTCATAGATAATAATAAGTATTGTTATTGTTTCTGACATAAATTTGTTAATTTAAAACAAATTACTATATGATTTCGATGTCTCCATTTGGCTATACCTCTGGAACTACTTATTTCCAAAAAAAAAATCTTTTAAATTCGTTCTGAACACTTAAAGTATACTTTTCCGGAATATCTTGTCATTTGTCATAATTAAAAATTTTCTTTCACTTAAAACAAAAAAATTCTTATCAAAGTATAATTTGTAATAAAAATAAGCTTTTGTAAATATAACCGATAAGAAAAGTATTAAAGCATAGAAAACTGCATAAATGTGCAATCTTTGAAAGTTTAGAAATAGAAAGTTTTAAATGAAAACATCTTTTTCGAAACAATGTATTTTTTGATTGAAAATGAATTTAATAAAACTAATAATACGTTCGATGCAACCGATTCAGATACAACTCAATATGAAAAAGTAATGGTTGATATTCTATTGTTAATATTGAATTTGATGACAGCTATTATTGGCTTATATGGAAATTTGGTTGTATGTAAAGTTATTTTCAGAAAGAAACAATTCAAGACCAAAACAACCTATTTACTGATCGCTAATTTAGCCATTAGTGATATTATTGGCTGTTTAATGATTTTATTCAAGCTATTATTCTGCTCGCATTATATGCTAAAAGCTTGTGGTTATCATGTTTGCCATTTCACGCTCTGGTCTCAAATGCTATCCTATTATGTGACTACTTTTACCCTGACTACTATTGCTATCGATAGATTCATGATTGTTTACTATCCATTAAGCCAGAGAATGAAACCCAAAAAGTTTATTATATTAATTTGGATTATATCAGGTAATAATTTTTTTCAAAATCGCGGTTAAGTTTTTTTGTTTGTTATAAGCAGCTATTTATTGACCTTATAATTGTTCCATCTTTATTAAAATCATAGGCTTGTTGGGTATATTTATGATCTTCATATCGAGAATAACTGTGTATTTCAATTCTCCGCATATTTTTGGCTGTAAATTACTTGCCTCTCAAGATGTGCCCGAGATATTTTCCAGTTTTGATTTAAGGAAGATTTGTCTCATTTTCATGGCTGTCACTCAGTATTTGGTGCCATCAATCATTTCTGCTATTCTCTATATTTTGGTCATAAAAAAGCTGTCATCAAATAAAAGAATAGGCAATTTATCCTTTTTTCATTTTAACAATTGATAATTAATTATTAATAAATCATAAAATTGATTATAATTGAAAGTCTTCATCCATGGACTGAAAAATTAATTTTATAATTCTTCGAATAGTATTAAAGTTAGTATTTTAATATATATATTTCATTAATGGTTAAGTTAATGAACTTGAACTACATATGCAATAGGATATCAGAGATTTCTTGACTTATGAGAAATTCAGAGATAATTCTAACTTATCTACTAAATAAAGAAAGAAATTTATTGTTCTTTATAATAGTGGGAGTGAGAATCTTCTAATCTTGAACACAACTTAATGAAAGTTCAATTATTGATAAATAGATGAATTTTAATGTGATTTTATTAGGTTTTAAATAGAAGAATTTTCTCTCTATCAAAAATTATTATCAATCAACAAAAATTGAGTGATTCTACAAATAGTATTAGTTCTTAAACTTTTCTTCTAATCATTGATAGGTTCATCAACTAATGAACAGCGAATACAATTTCAGACTTCAAAAAGGCGTATGATCTTAATGTTAATAATAACGTTAACAGCATTTGTCATTTGTTGGCTGCCATTCAGATTAATACAATTGCTCTTATTTTTCATACCTCATCACACAAAACTGGGACATTGTTCAGGAGTTTACAATTTTTTTTATTGGTTAGCAATTAATTTCTGTTGCTTAAATCCCTTCATAATTAATTGGTTGGATCGGGATTTCCGCAAAGCGGCCAAATCTTATCTGAACTGTTGTTTTATCTGTAATAATTAATTTGAGTCATACGAAGACTCACTCAGTATTATACTAACTAGTGGTCAAATAGACAATTAATTGTTCATTTAAATTATGAATTAAGTCTAATTTATTATATTATGTAATTTATGTATAATTTAAATCTAATTTATGTTTTTATAATTTCTTGCTTCAATTAATGACTACTTACACTAACTTCATACTCAATTTTCAAGAATTTAAATATTTTTCGCTACAATTCAATTTATCAATAATATTCAGATTTTATATTTCTTTAAAATCTTGAATAATCTTTTTCAAAAACTTATAAAATAAAGCCAAAACATTTCAAATTACTTTTCAATCTTGAATAATGAATTTATAATAATTATTTGAAAGCTTCTGTAATAATTTAAACATCGTTTCAAAATATACTTTCAATGCTATCAGTCATTAATTCAAATTAATTCACAATTAATGAGTTTAATTCATGATCATAAGTATTAATCAAATAAAGAATAATATTTTATTATAAAGATGATTAATGAATAGATAAATCTAAAAATAATTTAAATTTTTTCATTTTATTTTAAATTAATGAATTCAGGAAAAATTCAAGCTATAGAATCATAAAAATCTATTTGGATTCAGTTGAATTCCCACTTATGAAGTATTGTTGAGTTGAAAAAATCACGATCAGTTTATTCAAATCTGTTTATTTGCACTGATAAAGCTATGTATGAGGTGATCATCCAAAACTTTAAAATTTTAATTGAAATATTCACTGAAAGAGAGAACTCGTCTAAAACCTAAAATATTAGAATAATTATGTATTGAATTATAGATTTTGTGAATTGTTTAATTACATCAAAGATTGTATCCTAAATACTCCACAAAAAAGCCCGCAAATAAAACAAGAACCACAAATAAATACACAACTAATTGAGAACTAGAAAACATTTATTTTTTTTAAATTCAGAAAATTTTAGAGCTTATATAATGAAAAATATGAATATTTTATTTAATATACCTGAAAAATTCAAAATAAATAGGAAAAATTGGAACAATAGATACTAATCACAGGCCCAGAAAGTTGCTCATTAAAATTGAATAACTATTTGATTAAAGTTTATTAAATTTCAAAAATCAATTATGTGTTGGAATGCGATGAATAAACTTTAAAATATTGATTTAAATGTTGAATCAATAAAAAAAATCAATAGAAAATAACCTTCCATTTAAAATTAAAATTAAAATTGAGTTCACTTCTTTCTTATACATAAATTCATTCAAATTCTTCTTCATTGTTACATTGAATTTAAATTAATCTTATATAAAAAACATTTGAATCTATCAAGTGAAAAATTGTATAAATTTGCACATAAGATATGGACACTTCAAGGTTTAAAAAGATGATCTCAATCAACTGAAAATAGTTTATCAATCTTCGTATAGACGAATAGATATCTGCATCAAAAAAAATAGTTAGTATCCCTGCATATAATAAAAGTTTGATTACATATCTTTAATTTGATGTGTATTATTATATTTGATTACCAGTTAAATAATAAAAAGGTTATGAGAGTTTCAAATCCTCATAGTTTAGAATAAGACTATTTAGACTTGAAGTTTCTGTCAGTCATCCACAATATAATGAAAACTTGATTATTGTTGAAGAATCTATTGTTGCAGAAAAATTAAGAGTTTTTAACTTGAATATTATGAAAGCGTTTGATCTTTACAAAATATGGTAAAACCCCATAGTTTCAAGGTATTTTGTTATTTAATGATCCATTAACTAAACCACGGGTTTTAATACTGAGCCAGTCTTATTCATTTAACAATAGCTCTTAAAGTCATGAATAAAAGACCAAAAACTAATTTAACTTAAAGTTGAAAATTTGAAATGAAATGAAAAATGAGGCTGTTCTGCCGAAATGGGCACATTGATTTTATAGTCGATATATATATTTTCTGAATCAGTACAAAGAGTAGATATCAGATAAAAAATTTCTTCCCCG
>JAQFZT010002497.1:0-11450 GCA_034696325.1 Camisiidae sp. | reverse complement strand
GATAGAGGGATGGAGATAGATATAGATAGAGAGAGGGGGAGAGAGAGAGAGAGAGAGAGGGAGAGGGAGAGGGAGAGAGAGAGAGGGAGAGAGAGAGGGAGAGAATAGAATTCAAATTACAGAAAGCAATGATTTTATAAGTGGTTAAAAGAGCTGAATGAATATTTTTAAAGCGAAACTTAGATTGCGTTTTCCTCAAAACAGTGTTGAAAGAGTTAAGGCTTCCTGCAATGCCAGCATTAATATAAATTAAAGCTTTTTAAAGCCTGCATTGTTCATTACGAATATACGCATAAAAATGACTGATTTCATTGAATTTTCATGACTAAATACTGTTTCTGATTTAACAACTGAGTGAGTCAGGATTTTGGGATGACAAAGTATGGACAGGTGATAAAGCTGTTGGAAAGTATTAATTTGATGCGGTAGTTAACATTTCCATCGCTTGTTTTATTTTTATTAAATTGTACCTTATACACTGTTCACAGAAATAAGCACAGTATCGTGGAAGAAGTTTATAGGTGAAATTGATGGTAAGAACAAAAGGCTTTTCCAGAAATAGTTCATGTTTGAAGCTATGCCTTTTAAAATAACTATAGAGAATACATGAATTACGATAGCGATAACCCATAAATCTTTATTCACGATAATGTGCTAACTCGAATAAATAAGATCAGTTTTCGATAATTTTTCAAATAATTAGAGAAATTTCTTATCTATATAAAAAAGAGCAGATATTTCTGTATGTTTGTCTATCTATGCATTCGAACTGTGGACACTTTAGATCCGAACCAATTACATATTCGGAATCAGTATGACCTGAAGGTCTGTCACTGGCTATTCATTTTTTAAAAAAGCAAAAAAAAATTTAATTTTAGCAAAATAACTATCCCTTGCCAGGATTGAACTGAAAGCAATTCTATACAATATACATGTGCAGCTGGTACCCGCATGATCTGGTGCGGATGTAAAAGTTTGCGGGTGTGGAAGTTTGCGGGTGCGGGTGTTAAGATTTTTCAGGGGATTACTCGCATAAATACTTTAAACTATATGAATGAAAGACAAAATTTTAATCGAATCAAAAGATTACGCGTTCATACAATATACATAAAAGTAAAAATCAGTGAATTTAAACTGTAAGACTGTTACATAAATGTTATTTATTAGATCTAATTTATATATTGTAAAGAGTAATTCAGATATTGTTTTGAATAATGATTAATTGAAAAGAATTTTATAACACTTGAATTAAAGTTCAATAAAGATATTAAAATGCGGGTATTCTGCGGGTTTTGCGGACACCCGCAATTATTGTTTTGCGAGTTGCAGGCGTGTGCGGGTGTAAGATCTCGCGGGTGCAAGCGGGTGCGGGTTCAAGAATTTCCCAAGATGCACATGTATACTATACAAAATCTTTGTTTTTTTATATTCCCCGTTCTTCTGAAAGGGCTTTATAGCTAGTTTGTAATAAAACCTAAGAATTTTTTTAAAACGTAAATTTATTATCCAGCTCTGTGAGTCATATAACGGTCATCTATGCTTTAAATCAAATATTCCCTATTTTCCTAGAATCACGTGATAATTATAGTGATTTTTATTGTATTTTTCCATGATTTCATAACTTACATGAAAGTACCTCAACTTCTAATCTATAGAAATACCTTATCAATAGGTTTCTATGAGACGAAAAGTCAAGTATTTCACAATTCAACTAAAAACAGTGCAAGAGAAAATGTAAGATTTCACCTCATTATATAATGAATAAAATGTTAATTCATAAAAACAAACTGCAGTGAGATAAACACTTTACCACTTCTATATAAAATGTGTTTTCTACTGATCAATATTCAATAGTACTCTACTGATCAATAGTAAAAAATTCATCAAATTTTAAGCAAAAAGATTGAATGATTCATTTTTAGTATATTTTTCAATATGATAAAATATTTAGAATTTCAACGTACCATCAATGAGGATGACTAACCTATGATAATACCTTATCATTGGTTTTCATGTGATTCAATCATTACTCCAAATTTTTAACAACAACAAAATGTCGGCTTATATTGAATTCAATATTTTGAAAGAACTCACCAATAATTTCATGAATAACATCAAAATTGTATATGTTTTTGGACATAAAGTGAGTGAAGTTTTTCTCATTGATAAAGATGACACAGTTTTCGGTTTCGGGCAAAACGAATTTGGAGTTCTTGGTTTTGGTCATAATAGACAAGTGAATAAACCGCAAAAAGTGGAAGAATTGTCTGGAAAAGGAATTGTTACTTTCGTTAATGGTTACAAACATGTGATCGGACTCACAAATAAGGGACAAATTTTTAGTTGGGGTCGAAACGATTTCTCACAATTAGGGAATGGTATTAGAAATAATGACTTCAATAAACCAGAGATCAATCAATATTTGATCAATGAAGTTGTTGTTGATATCGGTTGTGGTGGAAGTCATTCTGTTGTTTTAACAGAAAAGAATGAGCTTTTTGTCTGGGGTTCAAATGATTTCGGACAAATTGGTAACGGAAGTGAAGATTTGTTTCAATTGACACCATACAAGTTGAAGGCATTTAATGGGGAAAATATTATTGCAATTTCATGTGGTTTTCATCATTCAATCGCTCTCACAGATAAAGGCTTTGTTTTTAGTTGGGGTCACAATGACTCGGGACAATTAGGACATCGTGAAGAAACTGGTGTTATATATAATAATTTCAGAACAAGAGATTTGAAGGTAAATGAACCAAAACTTATTAAAATTGATGTTTTCATTGAGAAGATATATTGCGGTTCTAAGCATAGTATGTTATTATCAAGTAATGGAGATATATATACATTCGGTGACAATACGTTTGGACAAATCGGTAATAATAATACTGTTAATCAAATGACTCCTCAAAAAATTAGTTCATTAGTTAAATATAAAGAAATTGCCTCACATTTTCGTTATGATATTTCAATCGCACTTACTGTTGATGACATTCTCTATGTTTGGGGAAAAGTAGGTAAAAATGCAACAAAAATTCCTACAGAAAGTCAATTTAAATCAATAAATGATATACTGGTGACTTATCATAAAATAACTCACAAATCAAATAAAGTTTCATGTGATTTCGGAACAATATTCATTTCTAGTATTGGTATTGAAAGAATGAAGAATAAAATACCAGATAATATTCGTAAAGAATTTATTGAAATCAAAGATTATTCAAATCATTTTTCATCACTTTTTTCCCCCAACATAATAGCGAGATTTAGAAAACAAACTAGGATTAAAGCACATTTCTCCCAAAATATGAAATTTTCATATTATTTTTATGATCGCTACGTTGAATGGCCTCATGATAAGATTGAAAGAAATGCTTTATTTGTAACTGAAAATAGTATAGTACATGCTATCGGCAGTAATGGTAACCGATTATCGTGTTATGACTGTAGAAATGTGATTAATGAGCCAATAATTGTCAAAGATTTGTGTGACAAAGGAGTAGTTGATTTTGCAAATGGTTATCAACATATGCTCGCAAGAACTGATAAAAACCAGTTATATATTTGGGGTTATAATGGATTGGGTCAGTTGGGAAATGAGACACTTGATGATTGTTTTGTGCCTCAATTGGTCGAGAGATTGAGCCAAGAAAATATTGTTGATATGTGTTGTGGGATATGGCACACAATGGCTTTGACAGATAGGGGTGAATTGTATGTTTGGGGTGGAAATAAATTCGGACAAATTGGGAATGAGAGCGATAATAACTGTCAATTAACACCATTCAAAATCCTTCAATTTGATGACCAGAAAATTACTGCAATTTCATGTGGAGCGCATCATTCGATGGCACTCACTGAAAGTGGTCGTGTTTATGGTTGGGGTCGTAATGATAGCGGACAATTAGGTTTCCCGAATATAAAGGGTTCGAATAAACCAGAACGTATAAAATTGAAGAATAATGACCGTAAAAAATTGAAAATGAAGAAAATCTGTTGTGGATATAATTATAGTTTATTATTGACATGTGAGGGAGATATCTATGGATTTGGATCTAACTCTTTTGGACAATTAGCAAATAATTGTTTTAAAAGTAACTTAAATCCGACGAAAATGATAAATGAAAATGAATTCATTGATATTGCGTCACATTATGACTGTGTACTATCCGCTGCATTATCTGTTGACAATATTTACTATATTTGGGGAGATTGTGGTCAACATATAACGACGGAACCCAAAGCGACAAATTTTGATTCATTCAATAATATTTTTCAATATTATAAAGGAATAACGCATAAAAGAACTCAAAATGAGACCAATTGCGACAAAAATTTCTTGCTTTCAATCCAACAAAATAGCAATTTTAAGAAAAACTTTCAAGAATTAGGTTCTATTTCTTTCGGAGGTTTTGGTATTGTTTCAAAAGCAAAAAACAAGCATGGAAATGAATGTTATGCCATCAAGAGGATGGCATTCAACGTTAAACAAAAAGATTCAGTTTTAAGAGAGATTAAAATAAACTCTCAGTTAAACTGTCCTTATGTAGTTAAAGTAAAAACAGTTTGGATTGAAGAGAACTATATGCTGAAAGAAGGCCATCAAAAATACAAACATCTTGGAATCAAATCATTGTCACAACACAAATTGTTTGATCCTAGAAATGATTTATTATTACACATCCAGATGGAATGGTGTGACAAATCATTAACAGAAACAATAAAAATGATTATTGATGAATTGAATCCAAATCATAATCAACTAATGACTCAAATACATTATTACATCTTGAGTGAATTGTTCACTGAAATTCTTGAGAGTGTTGATTATTTACATAACCTGATCCCCCCGATAATTCACAGAGACTTAAAACCTGATAATATTCTGATAACTCGTGGAGTCGATGGGAAATTTGTAAAACTTTGTGACTTTGGTTTTGCAAAGTTACATGAATTTGATGGACAATCGCATTCATTTGTTGGGACATTCAAATACATGGCACCAGAAGTATTAAGAGCTCAGAAATACAACACTAAAGCTGACATATACAGTATTGGTTTCTTCATCAATGAATGGATAGAAGGTTTTAAATTGTAAGTTTCTAGTTTTCCGATGCATTGAGTACTGTTGCAACGATTATAGAAGTTTAAGCATGTTACTTATTCTTTGTATGTCCCCGAAAACGAAATCGGCATCGGCGAGAAATTAATATAGATAATATAGATTATATAATTTTAAACAAACTGTCATAGATCACTTTTTGTAATTAAGTGGCTATTAGGATTTTATATAATGATATACTTAATGAGCTGAAACCCAATTACAATTTTCTAAAAATTCTAAAAATTACAATCATTTTGGTATCTTTGTGTGGGAGACTATCAAAATCATTTTCGATTTTATTGCTTGACATTTAAATAATTATTTTTCTTGATAATAGTAATTGATAATAAAAAGTTAAGATGATAATTGAGGTGATTAGAAGATATAGAAGAACGCGTGACCTAATAATTGAATTTTAGATTTTATTTCTATTCTAGTCTCGATTCATTTCAATGTATACAATTACGATTAAATGAAAAGCGCATTTCTATTAAATTATATACTTTATAACAATACATCTTGAAGTGTGAAAAAAGTCTTAAACTGAAGTAAATATTTTATTTCAACCAATCATTTTATTCAGCTCAAAATGCAGAGTAAATGACAAGTAGAACTACTTTTCAGGATCTTCCTAAATAACAATTTAATTTCCCCAACTCTACTCAGAATATATGAATTATCAAATCACTAAACAATAATCAGAGATATTATCATTTTATAATGATAGTCAAGAGGAGTCGAATGACATATATCTTACGTTTTAAACGCAATCTGAACCTTAAATAACCTGTCTCAAAATTAATTCAAAAAGTCAGAAAACTAAAGTAGGCTCAAGTGCCAACAACCTTAGTGCTGATTTATCTCTGCGCTATTGATGAAACACTTCGAGTTTCCTGAAGATCTACCTAACCCAACCTAACCTTAACTAAAAATCTTAACGATAACCCTGAGGTTCTCACTAATTCGACTCGAATTGACGAGCTAAATTAAATGACACCTCTCTTGACCTTCTGGTACACCTCAAAACCCTTCAACTGGTTCTACTCAAGTCTCATCAAATATTCGTCAATGTTTATTTGAAAAAATTAAAATATAAAATAACTATTTTGTCGGTTTTATTTCGATTTTCTCAAACTATACATATCTCAAGAAATTCGATAGAAAACTTTATTAAATTTTCTTTCTATTAGTAAACAAAAACAATTCTTTCAACTGAGGTTTGTAACTTCAAATAATAGTTGTTTAAAATCTTCATTTTAATCTTCTTATTGATTCCATTGAAATATGATTATATTTAAACTTTTTTTATATCAGGCAAATCGAAAGAAATTCTGAAACGGCATGCTTTGAAAAATATGAAAATTTATCAGCATTAATAGCACTCATGATGAAAGAACAAGATTTGCGTCCGAACTGTAAATCAATACTTAATGAAAAGAACTCATGGGCTCTGAGTATAGAAGACATTGGAGATGAACTTCAATTGGAAGAATTTCGCAATCAATTATCAGTGATTGTAAATGATTTTTATCTTCATTTCTTGAAAAATAAGTTAGAAATTTTAAAGCAACTGAAACATAAAATTAATTGATTACGAATTTGTTTAGTTAATATCTCATTTGAGATGAAAATCAAGGGATGAAAAATCTTCGATAATAATAAAAAATGTAATTTATAAGGAGTCAAACTATGAATAAGATGTTATAATTCTAGTTTGCCCATCAGTTTTAATAGAAATTGTACTTATAGTAGTTGTATTTCAGTCTAATCATATAATCATTTAAACAACGACTTTACAAATAAAAATATGAAATCACCATTTTGACATGAAGTGACATATATACAGGGTGTTCCAAATTCAGCGCACCATACGAAAATTTACAAGTTTTTTGAATGAACATTTCAAAAATTTTTTTTTATGTTTTTTCCACGTTTTGAGCATTTTTAAGCATTTTTGAGGAAGAAATTTTTCAAAGTTTATTGAATGAAAATTTCAAAAAAAATTTTTTTGTGTTTTTCCACGTTTTAAACATTTTAAAGCATTTTTGAGGAAAATTTTTTTTGGAAATTTTTAAGTTTTTTTTCAATTGAAATTTTTTCAAAGTTTTTTGGATGAAAATTTTAAATTTTAAAATTTTTTACGATTTCAAAAATGATTTAAAATGCTCAAAACGTGATAAAAAAACAGGAAAAAATTTTAAAAATTTTCATTCAAAAAACTTTGAAAAAATTCACTAAAAATTTCAATTGAAAAAAACTTAAAAAAATTTCAAAAAAAAATTTGTCCTCAAAAATGCTTTAAAATGCTCAAAACGTGGAAAAAACACAAAAAAATATTCTTGATATTTTCATTCAAAAAACTTCCTATGGTGCGCTGAATTTGGAACACCCTGTATATATACTCGTTGTACAAAATGTACTCGTCGTCTCTCGGGTTTAGATGCAAGAATTTCAGAAAATGCATATGTATAATTTGAAGCATCATTTTAACTTTTACTTTATTATTAAATCATTTCAATTTCATATAAAATCAAATTAAATAATTAAATTATTAAATTAGCATGAAATTAATAGTGATCTTATTCACAGTCACTATAATTGTATGAATTTTTAATTTGTTAAATAAATAAAATGATAGTATTTCGAATTTTTTTTGACAATCTTGAGTTCTATAAATTTTCTTTGTCAGCTACATTATAAATCGCATCAAAGCTTTAGAGTATTACAAATAAAGTGATTTTTAAATAAAAGTGACATTTTAAAGTGTGTTTAATTTTGTTTCATAGATATTTTTCGGCTTTTATGTCAAAAAAAAAATAAACCCCTTTTTTCAAAGTTTCAAGTTTAAAAGAGAAGAATTTGTTCATTGGATAGGTTTGATATATTTCAAAAAATCGTATGTTGTCTGTCTAGATTTCAGCTATCATGTCCACTTTCAATAGAGGACTTCTTCTTTGGTATTTACAAGCTTTGATTAAAATCTGAAAAATCATACCTTGGTCCACCCTTTAAGTTTTTTTGGTTACAGATTTGAGTCCAGATTTGAGTCCAGATTACTTCATCAAAAGGAGGAAACTCTACATTCAAGTATAGATTCAGTAAAAATAATTTATAGATACATACGCTTAATAATGTGACAGATTCTCATATATAAAAATTATATTGAGTTAAGTCATATAAAAAAAGTAAATTATAATTCGAATATAAGCTGAGGAGGGATCGGTTTACCTTTTATGGGTTTCACATATACACACTATATAACTATATATTTATCATCACCACAACTAATTCTATAAAATCCTTGCTGGCCACGCCCACTTTCCTCCACTTCTAAGCCACGCCCACCAAAAATTTTTAATAAAACATAAAAATCCAATTTTAATTATTAGGTGCCTCGTAATCTATTAACCTACACAACCCAACGTAACCCAAAAAAACCTGGGCCAACTTAAGTAAGGATTAGGTCAGGTCGCGAATTTTATCCTTACTTAAGTTAGTTCAGGTTTGATTTGCGTTATGGTTAGGTTGGATAAGGTTAATAGATTTTCGAGGAGGTTAGGTTGAACCAAACCCAATCGAAATTTTTTTGGTGGGCGTGGCTTAAGAGTGGAGGAAAGTGGGCGTGGTCAGCAAGGATTTTATAGATCTAGTTGTGGTGATCATAAATATATAGTTATATAGTGTGTATATGTGAGACCCCTTAAAAGGTAAACCGAGCCGCTGAGGAGTAAAAGGAGACGCTAGTGTTTTAAGGAAATATTCATTTGTACAACTTTATGATTCATCACGTAATGAGAACTTACATAACATAATTTTCAGTTAACCGTCCTCTTAAAAACCAATTAAGGCCATTTATAGACCGCGGTGTCGAAGACCACATCTAATTACTGGCTTGCGGAGAGAGGCAGAATCCTATTATGTGGTTAGTCATTAGGTTTTAGAAAGAAAGAAAATAAATTGAACACAAAGATTTGAATCCACTTTTATTTAATTTGAAATAACAAATCTTGATGGCGTTTTGGATCGTATCTCATTTGATTGATATTCTATTAAACTAAATTTCTTGTTTTTCAATTGGCTTAATATCAATTGAGTACATGTACTTACATGAATAAGCACAATTTGTGTCCATTTAATTTATCAGATTAATTAATTAAGAGTATTTCAGTTGTTTAAATTGTTTAATTAAATTATTTTAAGTTCAGCTCTATTTGATTAAATAATTAGTTTAGTTGAGTTGTATTTGTCTTGGAAAAAGAGAGAGAATATGAAACATTAGTCATGATAATGAAACTTTACCATAATATGCTAGACTCAAGAGCGAGATTTTAATGAAGTTTCAAATATAATTCAATACTTGTATTTCTACAAAATTACATACATTTGAACGAAATATTATATACATGATATGGAAGAGTCACAACTTTTTATTCAGCAAATGACAAACATATATAACTTTGATGTTATTCATGAAATTATGATTGAGTTGTTTCGAAATATTGAATTAAATATTAGCCGACATTTTATTGTTGTTGAAGAGTCGGAGTAATAATTGAATCTCATGGAAACCAATGATAAGGCATTATCATTGATAGTACGTTGAAATTATAAATATTTTATAATTTAGACTGTTACATTCAAAATGAATGTTTTCACTTTTTTTTATTTAAATTTAATAATGATAAGATTCTTTTTATTGATCAATAGAAAACACATTTTATATAGAGATGGAAAAGTACTTATTTCAGTGCAGTTTTTACGAATTAACATTTTATTTATTTATTTAATCAAAATAATGAGGAGAAATCTTGCATTTTCTCTTGCACTATTTTCAGTTGAATTGTGAAATACTTTACTCTCTCTCTCTCTCTCTCATAGAAACTTATTGATAAGACAATTCTATAGATTAGAAGTTGACGTATTTCACGTGTTGTATGATATCATTGAAAATCATTATGATAAATAAAATATAAAACAATTCTTGAAAAATAGAGACCTAATCCTTAAGAGCTTCATTTTATTAAAAGATCACAATAATATGAAGTGAAGTTGAGTTTTTTTCTCTGAATGGAACCAATTACTATACGCAATAACATAAAAAGAATTAACTAATATTAAAATAAAAATTAAAAGCATTAATCACCTTTTATACTTTTCCAACAATACCGACCCTTCAATACTATTTAAGCATTACTCACCCTTTAATACTTTTGAATGAATACAAGATCTTTTAATCTCATAGACAGATTCATCCCTTATAAACTCTGACAATTAAACATCTTTTTAAATTAAAAACTATAGTCATTGTCAATCCATAAGTCAAGTTAGCGCGCGTTCTAGCTTTGAGTATTTTTTAATAGAGAAAAGCATTGACTCATATCAAAATCAATGATTTCATAATTTTCTTAATTTAACATATTTTATTAATAACTTTATATTTGACTTCAACTCTCAACTATTCAACAGTGATATAAGTTGTTAAAAATACTCAGCCAAACGTTTTCAATTAAATCTTAGATTATCTTCACGGCTATAAAGGTGTTAACGAAATAAATGAATGCTGAATTAGATGTTAATTTAAGCCTTTAATAGTATTTTGAAAGTATGAACTAAGAAAAGTATAAATTCATTGATTTTAACTAACGTTTAATTAACGTTTAAATCTCATTGTATTCAATGTAAAATTAGTCGACTTTTAGCACTGAACGACATGACATGTGTGTTAACTACATTGCATGAGTTTCGTATGCTATGCAGTGTTATATACATGTGTGTAAAACGCCTTTATATAAATCGGTCCAATTCTTAATGTGATGAACTTTTCTTGAACATAATATGAGAATCGATTGAAACTGAATGAAATCTGGTTAAAGAGTTTAAATCCGAGATTTAAATGTATATTTCTCGGAAAAATCAAACTATAAGTTTATTGAATAATAATCGACTTTCAATTAATTAAATACTAAATTTTTGTTGTGAATAATTTTTAATAGTTATGTGTAAACAATGATTATTTATCGATACCAGTATAAGTACACAAAAATAACAATTGTAGAGAAAGTTTACAGTTTCTAGTATTCAAGTAAGCAATTATTTAGCTGATGCTAATGATAATTAAGCATTGAAATATGTTACTATTAAGCGAGCTTTGTCAATACACTAGACACTAATATAAGACCATACAATTTTCCGATTGTTAGTTTTGCTGTACAAATACTGTTAAATTCCGTTCCTTTACTGAACTCCAATACACTAAGTGAAATTGTGTACAATACACTAAGTGAAATTGTGTACAATACACTAAGTGAAATTGTGTACAATACACTAAGTGAAATTGTGTACAATA